>JAHLJS010000026.1:0-126666 GCA_038502445.1 Eremochloa ophiuroides | reverse complement strand
CGAGCCTGTGGATTTCCCTTCGCGGAAATCGAGGTTATTTCAGAAGATTTGGAAGATTCTTGAGAAAGAAGGGCTATGGTGCAAGAAAGACAAGGGACTTCACCAAAGGTAAGGGTCCAACTATGAGATGCTATGAGTGCAAGAGCAAGAACCACTTGATAGCCGATTGTCCTCACAAGAATAATAGTGATGATGAGGATGACAAGAAGAAGAACAACAAGAACGACAAGAAAGATAAGAAGATGCAATTCATGAAGAAGAAGGGGCATTCTTATTGTGTGACATGAGATAGTGATGCTTCTTCTTCCGATGATGATGATGATAGTGATGATGACCACAAGATCACCAAGAAAAAGGCCATTGCTAGTCTTGCTATCTCGAGCAAGCCATCTCTCTTTGACTCTACACCGACTTGTCTCTTGGCTAAGCCATCAAAGGTACAATCCGAATCTGATGAGAGCGGTAGTGAGAGTGAGGAGGAGGACTTCTCCAAGGTGGAGCTCTTTGACATATTGCGTGACACACACTCTTATCTTAAAAAGAAAGTGAAAGAATGCAAAGCATTGGCCAAGGAAAAGAAGCTCCTTGAGCAATCCTTTGATGAGTTTAGTGCTTCTCATGAGTGTCTAAAGGAAGATCATGAGAACCTAAAAGAAGCTCACTCCAAGCTTGAGAAGGCTCATTCTTCACTTTCGGAGTTGGCTAAGATAGAGGATGTGCTCACAACATGTGACGTAGGTGTTACTTGTGATTTATTTGATACACCTATTGTTGTTGCTCCCACTAACACTTCTTGTAGCACATCCACCTCTACCTCATCAAAGGATGTTGGTGTCACTTGTGATGCCACAATCTTGGTTGAGAACAAGAACCTCAAGATGGAGGTGCATGAGCTCACTCTAGCATTAGGAAGTGCCTATGGTGAAAATGCCCGCTTGCTTAAGTGCTTGGGTAGTCAAAGGTTCTCCATTAACAAGGAGAGTCTTGGCTATACCCCAAAGAAGGGCAAAGTCGCCTTTGTTCCTCACAAAACTACTTTTGTGAAGGGCAACGTGGCATGGTTTGCTATAGTTGCAAGCAAGTGGGCACAAGGAGCAATATTGTAAAAAGAGGATGATGAAGTAAAGCAAGCATAATGTGTCATCCATTAGACTTGATTCTTGCTATGTGCTTACCAAGAGTGCAAAGGGAGTGAGAGTCAAGTATATTGGCGCACCTAAGGAGAGCCTAAAGAAGGAGGCTATTTGGGTGCCCAAGAGCTTGGTCACTAACCTCCAAGGACCCAAACAAATTTGGGTACCAAAATCTAATTGATTTCTTTGTAGGTGAACTGCAAGTCCGGAGGGAGGCATTGGGTTCTTGATAGTGGGTGCACTCAATACATGACCGGAGAATCAACCATGTTCAATTTAATCAACCCAAATGAAGGTGGGAATCTTTATAGCATCACATTTGGTGACAACAAGAAGGGCAAGGTGATTGGTTTTGGAAAGATTGCAATTTCAAATAATGTGTCCATCTCCAATGTCTTGCTAGTAGAAAACTTGAACTTCAACTTGTTGTCCGTGGCTCAATTGTGTGACTTGAGATTCAAATGCATCTTTGGTGTTGATGATGTGGAGATTGTTAGTTTTGATGGAAGCAACTTGATATTGAAAGGATTTCGGTATGGCAATCTCTATTTGGTGAATTTCAATGCTAGTGAAGCTCAATTATCAAATCGAGCATGGGTTGGTTATGGCATAGAAGGCTTGGTCATGTTGGAATGAAGCAACTAAATAAATTGGTCAAGTATGACATGGTAAGAGGATTGAAGAATGTGCTATTTGAGAAAGATAAGTTATGTAGAGCTTGTCAAATGGAAAAGCAAGTTGAAAATACACATGCTAACAAGAGCATGATGAGTACATCTAGAGCATTTGAGTTGTTGCACATGGATCTATTTGGTCTAACCACTTATGCTAGTCTTGGTGGAAATAAATATGACTTTGTGATAGTGGATGATTACACAAGATACACGTGGGTCTTCTTTCTAGTTGACAAGAGTGAAGTGTTTGGCATATTCAATACATTCATCAAGAGAAGCCAAAATGAATTTGAAATTACAATCAAGCAAGTGCGAAGTGACAATGGAAGTGAATTTAGAAATACAAGAGTTGATGAGCTTTGTGATGAGCTTGGAATCAAACATCAATTCTCGGCCAAATACACTCCTCAATCAAATGGCCTTGTTGAGAGGAAGAATAGAACACTCATTAATATGGCAAGGTCTATGCTTAGTGAATACAATGTGAGTTTGGACTTTTGGGCCGAAGCAATCAACACGGCTTGCTATTGTAGCAACCGTCTCTATTGTCACCGTCTCTTGAAGAAGACACCATATGAGCTATTGAATGGAAGAAAACCCAACATTGCATCTTTAGAGTGTTTGGTTGCAAATGCTACATATTAAAGAAAGGTGTAAGATTGGGAAAATTTGAGAAGAAATGTGATGAAGGATTTCTAGTTGGTTACTCCACCACAAGCAAAGCATATAGAGTATGGAATCACACCACCAAGCTTATTGAAGAAGCTCATGATGTGGAATTTGATGAAACCAATGGTTCACAAGATGAAGTTGAAAATCTCGATGATGTGAGAGAAACTCAATTGGTGAATGCAATGAAGAACATGGACATTGGTGATATCCGGCCAAGACAAGTGGTTGATGTGGAAGATGAAGATGACAAACATCAAGTGCAAACTCAAGCTAGTGTGCAAGTTAATCCAAATGAAGTAAGCTCTAGTGATTCTCAAAATCAAACTCAAGTGCAAAATGATGAAGATCAAAATGCCAATCCATCTCAAGTGGGTCAATCAAGCTCAAGCAATCAAATTCTCCAACCAATCAATATCGCAAGAGATCATCCATTAGATCAAATAGTTGGGAATATTAGAAGTGGTGTTCAAACAAGATTAAAGTTAGCAAACTTTTGTGAGCACTTCTCATTTGTGTCATTTGAAGAGCCAACAACTACTGAGAAAGCCTTGAAAGATAGTGATTGGGTAAATGCTATGCATGAAGAGCTCAACAACTTTGAAAGAAATCAAGTTTGGGAGCTAGTTGAGAGGCCCAAGAACTACAATGTCATTGGTACCAAGTGGGTATTCAAGAACAAGCAAGATCAAGATGGCATTGTGGTGAGAAACAAGACAAGGTTAGTTGCACAAGGATACACTCAAGTGGAAAGATTGGACTTTGGAGAGACATATGCTCTGGTTGCAAGATTGGAAGCAATTAGGATCCTTCTAGCTTATGCATGTGCACATGATATCAAGCTCTATCAAATGGATGTCAAAAGTGCTTTCTTGAATGGTTACATCAATGAGCTAGTTTATGTTGAGCAACCCCCGGGTTTTGAAAATGAAAAGAAGCCCAACCATGTCTACAAGTTGAGAAAGGTTTTGTATGGTTTGAAACAAGCACCAAGGGCATGGTATGAAAGATTGAGAGATTTCTTACTATCAAAGGGTTTCAAAATTGGGAAAGTTGACACCACACTCTTCACCAAAAGAATTGGCAAAGACTTGTTTGTATTGCAAATCTATGTTGATGACATTATGTTTGGTTCAACCAGTCAAGCTTTTGTGAGGAGTTTGGGAAGATGATGGCAAATGAATTTGAGATGTCTATGATTAGAGAGTTAAGTTATTTCCTTGGTCTTCAAATCAAGCAATTGAAGAATGAAACTTTCATAAGCCAAGGCAAATACATTAGGGACATGTTGAAGAAATTTAGAACGTAAGATTCAAAATCCATTAGCACACCTATGGGCACAAATGGTAATCTTGATGAAGACAAGAGTGGAAACATGGTGTTTCAAAAGAAGTATAGGTTTATGATTGGAAGCTTACTCTATATGACCGCTTCTAGACCAGATGTGATGTTTAGTGTTTGCATATGTGTAAGGTATCAAGCTTCACCTAAAGAGAGTCATTTGAAGGCAACCAAGAGAATCTTGAGATATCTTAAGCACACACCCGATGTTGGGCTATGGTATGCTAAGGGGTCAAACTTTGTTGATTAGTTATTCGGACTCCGATTATGCGGGTTGCAAAATCAATAGAAAGAGCACTTCCGGCACATGTCAATTGTTGAGAAGATCACTAGTATCATGGTCATCCAAGAAGCAAAACACTGTTGCACTATCTACCGCCGAAGCCGAGTATGTTAGTGCGGGGAGTTTTTGTGCACAATTGTTATGGATGAAGGCCACATCGAGTGATTATGGAATCAAATTCAAGAATGTGCCATTGTTTTGTGATAATGAAAGCGCCGTGAAGATTGCCACCAATCCGGTTCAACATTCAAGAACAAAGCATATTGATGTGAGACATCACTTCATTAGAGACCACCAAGCCAAAGGTGATATTCAAGTTGAGAGTGTGGGCACCGATGATCAACTTGCCGACATTCTTACCAAGCCACTTGATGAAGCAAGATTTTACAAATTGAAGAATGAATTGAACATCCTTGATTTCTCCAACTTGAGTTGAGCTAGCACCTCCACTATATGACTTGCCTCTACTCTGACAAAGCAAAGGTATCATTGTTTGGCATGTCATTCATATGTTGCTAGGACTAGTATAGAACATATAGACATTTTTTTCTTCTTAAATAGGCTCATTCATGACAAACTAAATGTTTTGAGATCATATGCTACTACTATAGCTTCCATGACTTGTTTGATCTAGTAGTGACATGTGACTAGTTTGTGGGCTTGTGAACCTAATATTTAACTAGACTATGAGCACTATGGTATATAAGCCAACTTTGTCAAGATAACCTCTAGTGGCGTGAAGAAGCTTGCCAAAGGACAAAGCGAGTTATATATTTGTGCAAATAATCTAGCTATATGCTTAAAAGAAGGAAGATAATGCAAACAATCTACCAAGTGGTTCCCTCCATTGATTTCAACTCATAGAGAATGGAACAAAGATATGGAAGTTGAGCGATGAACCATCATTAGGCCGATGATGAGAGAGCTATAGGCCAAGTGAGAGGGATCACAAACTTTTAAAATTGGATCTCACACTTAGGGGGAACAAGCTCACAAGCATGATTGTAAGCATTTGATTGTGCATATTTATATGTTTGATGCATTGCATTTGTACTTAAATCCAATATACTTGCTTGCTTGGTGTATGCTAGACTTAAGTTATGTGGTGAATTGAAGTACATGCATAGGAAGTGGTAGCTAGTTGCCGGTATTTCCAAGTGGTACTAGAACCTTGTTTCTAATGTTGATCTCACGAAGTATTCTAGTATCTTTGGTTGCAAGAATTATTTCAAGTGATATCTAACTATCCATGGTGCTAAGGAAGGTTATATATGCACTCCGATGGTATCGCGCTTCAAAGGTCTAATTCTATAAACCTTAGCATCAAGTTGGTAGTAATATCTCTTCCACACTTCTAATCAAATGCATATGTGCAAAGCCTTTCAAATCCAAACACTTGGCACATATGTAGGGGGAGCTAATATTACCAAATTGAATTCATTGCATATCTTTGTAGAGGTTGTCATCAATTACCAAAAAGGGGGAGATTAAAAGCTCTATGTTTGGTTTTGGCTAATTGATGACACCTAGTATCTAACCATATGTTTGAGTGTTGTGATTACAAGTGTGGTTCAAAGTTCAAGTGTGGAGCAATAGAGGCATCCAAGTCATTAGAGTAAGGCCACCAACTTGAAGATCAAATGCTTCGACACTTGATGCGAATGGTTCGAGCTCAAGGCAAAGGTAAAATCAATATGGCTCTTTTCATTTTGGTAATCAAAACACTTTAGAGAGTGTGATCACATTTAGGTTAGATGATCGTACTATTAAGGGAGAAGAATTTTGATGCAACCTCGGTCATCAAGTGCCTCTTGTTGATTTAGTTGAGCATATGCATTTAGATCTAGAGCACTAATCTAAAACCTTGCAAAGTGAATTACAATCAAGCTAACTCTCATGCCTAAGTGCTTAATACACTTGGTTGTTAGCACCTGGAAGCAAGGTTGTTGAAGAGAGGGTGAAAACAGCACTCAGAGGTGCACCAGACGCTGGCTGTGTCCGGTGGGTGAGCACCGGACAACCAGAGCCTCTCTGGAACCTCTCTGAGTAAGCACCGGACGCAGGAACAGTAACTCCAGCGCGTCCGGTGATGTTTTTCGAACGTCTGGTGAGACTTCGTACTTTCTGACTATGTAAAAGGACCGGACGCTGAAAGCATCCGGTGACCTAACAGCGGACGCGTCCGGTGCAGATTTGAGCTCTCTGGATGCTCTTTGTTCTTGCACCGAACACTGGCGTTGGAGCGTCCGGTGTGACGACTCCACGTCCGGTGAGTTGGCGCGCTGCGGGAAGTTTGAAACGGCTAGTACACGTGGCAGCGAGCAGTACACCGGACAACCACCGGACGCATCCGGTGCTAACTTATCCAGCGTCCGGTGTGCACGCAGAATCTACAAAACGGCTAGTTTTTCACCCTGACTTATAAATAGCCAATCCAACCATCTTTGGGAGCTCTCTTGCGCATTTCACTCATTGCTAAGCATTTCTTGATCCTCCCAAGCTTCTCACACTCACTCTAGAGCTTGATTCTCATCCATAGTGGGCTAGGGAGTGATCCAAGTGCATTGTGTTCATCTAGATCATCTTTGGGCACTTGTGATCATTGTTGCTGCGGATTTCATCTATTCTCTTGGTGATTGCCATCACCTAGACGGTCTTGGAGTAGCGGAGGAGTTGGCGGAGTTTGAGATTGTCTCCGACCACTCCCAGAGGTCGTTGTGAGGGGTTTGCACCTTTCCCGGTGGAGAGCCGCAAGGTAGCCTAATATATTGCTCGTGTCTTTGAGTTACCTTGCTCGTGGTAGGTTCTAGTGGCGCTCATTTGTTGAGCTTGACATTAGTTGTCAATTAGCCACCGAATCACCGAGTAGTGGTCGACACAACGGGGACTAGCGTGCCGGCAAACACGTGAACCTCGGGATAAATTCTTTGTCTCCATTGTGTTCATTTGGATTCCATTGTGACCATCACCTTCGAGTGTTTTGGTATTCTTCCCGGTGATTGGTGAACTACTCTACTCGGCGGTATAATCACTACTACACCTTTCTCATTTACTTTTGTGTATTTACTTGTGTAGTAGTAGTAGTAGTGCTTAGTTGCTTGTTCTCCTTGGAGTAAAGTAGTTGCAACTTAGGCTAGCTTGTGTGTGCTTCTAGAGACATAGCTAGAACGGTTAGGGAGGCTTGGATTTTTGAGTAGGGTAGCACAAAATTTGCTTTGCCATTGTTTTTACTAATCCTCTGGTTAAGTGTTGTTTGTAGATTTTTATTACGCTATTCACCCCCTCTAGCGTCTTTGGACCTATCACCGGTCCAACATGAATTCTGAGTCTGCCCCAAACTACTAGACCAGTCTGCTCGGCAAAGTGGCCACATGTGGCACACCTGGGAACAAGCTTTGCCAAGTGTCAGACACTCGGCAATGTTTACATAGTTTGCTGAGTGTTAACACTCGGCAAACTGCTTAAGCTTTGCTGATTGTCAAGCCTATGACACTCGGCAAACTATGCATGTTTTCCGAGTGTCAAACGGTTGACACTCGGCAAACCGGCCGTTAGGATTTCACCCGTTATCGTCTACCTTTGCCGTGTGACGTATTTGACACTCGGCAAAAGCTTTACCGAGTGCTCGACAGTTGACACTCGGCAAGGATTTTTGCCGAGTGTGGTTTCCCGAGTGTTTTTGGCGCTTTGCCGCGAGTGTCCCAGACACTCGCTGAACCGCTAGAATCCAGTAGTGATATAGATCGTCTCCCGATACTTATTATATTATCATGTGATCCTCGTTGCCTCATATTTGGCCTAATATATACAAAGGTGGTTGTGGATGCCTTGCACGTCAATCAAACAATCAATTGCCGTGTGATCCTCATCCCGTCATTAGCCTCGCTCTAAAACGTACACAACTGGTTGTCGATAAGGATGGATTCGGATCCGATCCAACTGAAATCAATACAGATAGCACCACTTAGCATAAGGAAAGTCGTTTTAGATAAGATTTTTATCAAACATTGAGATATATAAATCATGAGTAACTTTTAAATTACGGAGTTTGAAAATGTGAAACCTATATAAATCGATTTATCTTGAAATATACTTTCACACAAAACAACCACATGCATTAATCGATGCTGAACCTAGAATATTAATAGATATTTCCTTTTCAAAAACATACTTTCACACAAATATGCATGTCATATTTTAATAAATATTTTTATAGAAATATAAAGTCAAAGTAATGTTCTAGAGACCTTGTTATTCTAAACAATTTTCTTTAAGGGTACGGAGGGAATACCCCTCGTTCAATCAACCAATCAATCATCATGTGATCTTCGTGCAGCCTAGCTCGCTCTAATACTACACAGCTAGCTCTGTGGATACCGTTTTATATCTCTAGCTGCATCGTCGCCATGCGCCTCAATCAATCAGTCCGGTCGTCATAGGATCCTCGTGGTGGCCCCTTATTTATTCTGTCATTACCCATGTGTAATACACAGACGTGGATCTTCACGATTTGGGCACAGAAACAGATCAAGCATGCATTGCAGCTCGCTTCTTCACACACGAAACGATGCAGTATGCACAGTTGCACATATTTTTTTTATTTATCTTTTCCAGGGAAAGGCCAGTTGAGCTTTATATTATTGATCAATAGGCCGGGTTACTATCCCCGGCCGCTAAATATTTTTGTGACCAAAAGAAAAAAAATCCGTTCCTTTATAAAAATGACTACATGTATCAGCAACCACACATTATATCTTCATTCCGAATACGAAACAACAATGGCTCAATTCTTCAATAAATGTTACTATTTATGATATTAGAGCAGCCGGTTTTAGTTTAGTGACCAAGGCAAAATGTCAATTGTTACATAAAAGACAAAAATATTTGCTTTTGTAATTTTTTTCACTTACCGAAACACATGTGATGAGAACATCACTCTTTCGGATATATCCACTGATCTTACTACCAGTGTGCACGGATCAATTAATGACCTGATTTCGAATACGACCACTAAATTTAGAGCTCAGCCGCTCGTTCCTAAGCGATCCTTTTCATACTTTTAAGAAAAAGACTACTGCCAAATGATGTTATCTTGCTTCTGAACATTGGAGAGAGAGAGAGAGAGAGTCATGGGGAGCTTGAAGAAAGGTGTGGACGCATAGAAGATCAGCAAATACGTCCAATACTAGCCGGAGGACCGGTCCAACATGAATTCTGAGTCTGCCCCGAACTACAGGACCAGTCAGCAATAAAATGGATGCCGTCGCATACGGACTTCGTTTTCGACGATCCACATGTTTGGAAACATAATTTTATAAGGCAGCCAATGGAACTGAACCCACCTAAAGACTCTTTCAGAATCTATGGTAATCGTTAAAATAAATCGGCGGCCAAAATCTGTTCTGGTGTTGCATCAATGTCTTTGGGCCCCTGGGTCGTGTATCGTCTTTGAGCCTATTAAGGGGCATGTCCAGGCGATGACCCCATGACGTATATATTCATACTCCGCCGCCGTTGTTAGGTTTTGAGTTTTTCTTAGATCATTGTTGTTGACAATCGTCGTTACATCAATTTGTGAGACCCCAATTTGTGGATTTAATCAAACATCTGCAGTTTGTCCCAATCTATGAGCTGCGTATTTTTGAGTTCTTGCTTGCGTTCTTCGTTTCACAGGCAAAGATTAGCCCTCGTTGGCGAAGTCAACCGGTTTGCGACACGGTTGGTAACTAGAAAAGTCATGGTGTTAAGACTACAGGGTTCGAATCTTTGGTCACTTGGCAAAGTGGCCACATGTGGCACACCTGGGAACAAGCTTTGCCAAGTATCAGACACTCGGCAAAGTTTACATAGTTTGCTGAGTGTTAACACTTGGCAAACTGCTCAAGGTTTGCCGAGTGTCAAGCCTATGACACTCGGCAAACTGTGCATGTTTGCCGAGCGTCAAACGGTTGACACTCGACAAACCGGCCGTTAGGATTTCACTCGTTATCGTCTACATTTGCCGTGTGACGTATTTGACACTCGGCAAACGCTTTGCCGAGTGTTTTTGACGCTTTGCCGAGTGTCCCGGCAAACCGCTAGAATCCAGTAGTGATGTAGATCGTCCACGATACTTATTATATTATCATGTGATCCTCATTGCCTCATATTTGGCCTAATATATACAAAGGTGGTTGTGGATGCCTTGCACGTCAATCAAACAATCAATTGTCGTGTGATCCTCATCCCGTCGTTAGCCTCGCTCTAAAACGCACACAACTGGTTGTCGATAAGGATGGATTCGGATCCGATCCACATGAAATCAATACAGATAGCACCATTTACCATAAGGAAAGTCGTTTTAGATAAGATTTTTATCAAACGTTGAGATATATAAATCATGAATAACTTTTAAACTACCGAGTTTGAAAATGTGAAAACTATATAAATCGATTTGTCCTGAAATATACTTTCACACAAAACAGCCACATGCATTAATCGATGCTGAGCCTAAAATATTAATAGATATTTCCTTTTCAAAAACATACTTTCACACAAATATGCATGTCACGTTTTAATAAATATTTTTATAGAAATATAAAGTCAAAGTAATGTTCTGAAGACCTTGTTATTCTAAACAATTTTCTTTAAGGGTACGGAGGGAATACACCTCATTCAATCAACCAATCAATCATCATGTGATCTTCGTGCAGCCTAGCTCGCTCTAATACTACACAGCTAGCTCTGTGGATACCGTTTTATATCTCTAGCTGCATCGTCGCCATGCGCCTCAATCAATCAGTCCGGTCGTCATAGGATCCTCGTGGTGGCCCCTTATTTATTCCGTCATTACCCATGTGTAATACACAGACGTGGATCTTCACGATTTGGGCACAGAAACAGATCAAGCATGCATCGCAGCTCGCTTCTTCACACACGAAACGATGCAGTATGCACAGTTGCACATATTTTATTTATTTATCTTTTGCAGGGAAAGGCCAGTTGAGCTTTATATTATTGATCAATAGGCCGGGTTACTATCCCCGGCCGCTAAATATTTTTGTGACCAAAAGAAAAAAAATCCGTTCCTTTATAAAAGTGACTACATGTATCAGCAACCACACATTATATCTTCATTCCGAATACGAAACGACAATGGCTCAATTCTTCAATAAATGTTACTATTTATGATATTAGAGCAGCCGGTTTTAGTTTAGTGACCAAGGCAAAATGTCAATTGTTATATAAAAGACAAAAATATTTGCTTTTGTAATTTTTTTCACTTACCGAAACACATGTGATGAGAACATCACTCTTTCGGATATATCCACTGATCTTACTACCAGTGTGCACGGATCAATTAATGACCTGATTTCGAATGCGACCACTAAATTTAGAGCTCAGCCGCTCGTTCCTAAACGATCCTTTTCATACTTTTAAGAAAAAGACTACTGCCAAATGATGTTATTTTGCTTCTGAACATTGGAGAGAGAGAGAGAGAATCATGGGGAACTTGAAGAAAGGTGTGGATGCATAGAAGATCAGCAAGTACGTCCAATACTAGCCGGAGGACCGGTCCAACATGAATTCTGAGTCTGCCGCGAATTTGAAAGGTCCGAGATGGCTAGAGGGGGGTGAATAGTCTAAATTAAAATTCTACAAATCACTAGAACAAGTGATTAGTACCACAAGAGACTATAATAGCAATGCTAAGGCAACGACTAGTCTAATCAAGCCACCTACACAAGTCTAGTAAACTCTAAACACTAAACCACACAAGCAAGCAAAGCAACTACACAACTACACAAAACAAACTAATTAGAGAAGTAACTACTTTGCACAAGATAAGGAGGAGCGCTTTAAAGGTTATACCTTTGCCTTAAGATGAAGTCAATCACCGGGATAATCAACAAGTCACTCACTTGAAGGTGAGGAAATCAATATGAACACCAAGATTTATCTCCGGGGTTCACGTGCTTGTCAGCACGCTACGTCCCCATTGTGTCGACTTCAACCGGTGGTTCGGTGGCTAATCGGTATCACACACCGAGCGTACACTAGGCGCCACAAGAACCTACCACAGAGGAAGTAACTCAATGACACGAGCAATCCACTAAGTTACCTTTGAGCACTCCGCTCGGGGTAGGTACGAACCCCTCACAAACCACCGGTGTGAGCAAGCATAATCATCAAGCTTCTCCACACCTTCTCAACCTCCGAACCGGCTAGGTGATGGCAATCATCAAGAGTAATAAGAATTACTCTGCCACCAAGTCACTAAGCCACCAAGTGCACTAGAATGCAAGATGATGATCACTACAGTTGAATCACTCTCTCTCAATCAAAAACTTGAGTTGAATCGAAGGAAGAGAGTTGGAGGGAGTGTGCTGAGCTCTCAAGGGGTTTAGGAAGATCAAAATGCGCAAGAGAGCTGCCCCAAGCCAGCCACAATCCTATTTATAAGCGTGCTCAAAGATCTAACCATTTCTCACTGAAGTCAGGCACACCGGACGCGTCCGGTGGTTGTCTGGTGTAACGCCCGCTGACACGTGTACTAGCCATTTGAAGTTTATTTCTGCGCGCGCTCACACCCGACACAGAGCAGTCACACCGGACGCTCCGACCCCCGTGTCCGGTGCAACAACAGAGAGCTTCCAGAGAGCTCAAACTGGCACCAGACGCGTCCGCTGTTAGGTCACCGGACGCTCCTGGCGTCCGGTGCTCTCACCGAGTCAGTTTCTGAACTTTAACACCAGACGCGCTGGAGAAAACCTTCCAGCGTCCGGTGCAACTCCAGAGAGGTTCCAGAGAGGTCAAATGCACACCAGACGTGCCCGGTGAGCACCCACCGGACGCAGCCAGCGTCTGGTGCTCCTCTAAGAGCTGCTTTCACCCTCTCTACAACTACCTTGCTCTTAGATGCTAACAACTAAGTGTTTCACACTTTTAGGCACGTATGTTAGCAGGTTTTAAGCGCATTTGCAAGGCAAAGTTAGTCACTCTAGGTTAGATCAAGTGTATGCAACTAATATGCACATAGAGCACTTGCCGACCGGGTTCACGAAATAATTCTCCTCTTAATAGTCCGGCCATCTATCCTAAATGTGATCGCACTCACTAAGTGCCTTGATCACCAAACCAAAGAGCCCTAACTTATACCTTTGCCTCTAGCTCTTTGATCCTTTACTTTTTCTCTTTTTCTTCACTTGATCTCCACTTCTTAGCTCAAGTCAACTTCATCCTCTTTACTAATCTTTTTAGGCTACACACACTTAGCTCATAGGTTAGTAACTAGGTTTCATCAATTTCCAAAACCAAACTAGGGACTTTCAATCTCCCCCTTTTTGGTAATTGATGACAACCCTTACAAAAGAAATATGCATAAAGATTTTGAACTTATCATGCTTGTCCATAAGTAGATCATGAAAGGATTTGGACAGTCATCATAAGTTCTATTTTGGTACTATTAGCTCCCCCTACATATGTGCATCGAGTTTGGATTGAAAGCTAGCACATATGCATTTAAATAGAGAGTAATTCTACCAAAATTGTGCCAAGGTGTATAGAATGGACATTTGAAGCGTGATACCATCGGAGTTGCCATGTACACCATCCTTAGCACCTTAGTAACTAGAAGGTCACAAACACTAGAGCATACCGTGAGATCACATTATAAACAAGCTCTAGTTACCACTTGAAAGTACAAGACCAACTAGTTACTCCTACACATGCTAGTTGTTCAAATCATCATTCATGTCCTACTACTAGCAATACACCACACAAGCATGTATATGAAAGTAAGTACAAATGCAATGAGTAATCATATGATTAATGCACATCCAAATGCAACAACTTGCATATGTGATTGCTCCCCCTACTTGTGTGCTTCAAAATTTTAATTACCCATTTCTTTTGGCCTATTGCTCTCCCATCATCGGCCTAATGATGGTTCATCGTGCTTTCTCTTTCTTTTGTAACTTTCTCTCCCCATTACCAACAATTTCACAATAAGGTTAAGTTTAGTGGAGAGAAATTGTGAAGTTCAGTTGATTTGGAAAGAGAGTTTATTTCATTTTGGCTCAATCTAGTGCACTTGCCTGGGATATATAACTAAGTTTGATCTAAGGATAAGCTTCTTCACGCCACTAGGGGTTATATTGCCCATGTTAAGTTATACATCTTATAGCTCATGAGCTAGATTGAACACTAGGGGATCAAGCACATATACATGTCATATGTTACCACTAGTCCATTCAAACAAGAAAAACAATAGTGGTAGCATATATCCATCAAAGTCATTTTATTTCCATGAATGATCATAAGTTGAGTATGTCTATATGCTCTAAACATATCCTAGCAAGTATGAATGACATGTCAAACAATTTTACCTTACTTTGTCAGAGTAGAGGCATGTCATATATGTGTGGGGTGGTCTGAACTCATATTGGAGAAATCAAGAATATTCAATTCATTCCTCAATTTGCAAAACCTCTTCTCATCTAGTGGCTTGGTGAGTATGTCGGCCAATTGATCATCGGTTCCAATGCTTTGGATGTCAATGTCATCCTTTTGTTGATGATAACGAATGAAGTGGTGCCTCACATCAATGTGCTTGATTCTTTGATGTTGAACCGGATTGTTAGTTAGCTTGACGGCGCTCTCATTGTCACATAGCAATGGCACTTTTTTGAAGTTGATTCCATAATCCCTCAAAGTTGCCTTCATCCACAAGATTTGAGCACAACAACTACCCACACTAATGTATTCGGCTTCAACAGTGGAGAGAGATATGCTATTTTGCTTCTTAGATAACCATGAGACAAGAGATCTTCCCAAGAGTTGACATGTGCCCGATGTACTCTTTCTATTGATTTTGCAACTGGCAAAATCCGCATCGGCATAGCCAATTAACTCGAACTTTGTACCCTTGGGATACCACAATCCAACATCTTGAGTGTGCTTCAAATATCTCAATATTCTCTTTGCAGCCTTCATGTGACTCTCCCTAGGAGATGCTTGGTATCTAGCACACATGCACACACTAAACATGACATCCGGTCTAGATGCGGTGACATAGAGCAAGCTTCCAATTAGAGACCGATATGCCTTTCGATCCACCATATTGCCACTCTTGTCCACATCCAACTTTCCACTAGTGCCTATAGAAGTGCTAATTGATTTTGCATCTTGCATTCCAAACTTCTTGATCATGTCCCTTGTGTACTTCCCTTAACTAATGAATGTGACATTCTTCATTTGCTTGATTTGCAATCCAAGGAAGTATGTGAGTTCTCCCATCATAGACATTTCAAATTTTTTAGCCATCATGCCTTCAAACTCCGCACACAAGACTTGATTTGTTGATCCAAAGATAATATCGTCCACATAGATTTGCATGATCATCAAGTCACCATCAACTATCCTGGTGAATAGGGTGGTGTCAATCTTTCCCATCTTGAATCCTTTAAAGAGGAGAAAATTCCTTAGCCTCTCATACCATGCTCTTGGTGCTTGTTTCAATCCATAGAGTGCCTTTCTTAGCTTGTATACATGGTTGGGTTTCTTCTCATCTTCAAAACCAGGTGGTTGTTCAACATATACTAGCTCATTGATGAAGCCATTGAGAAATGCACTTTTGACATCCATTTGATAGAGCTTGATATTGTGTGCACAAGCATAAGCTAGAACAATCCTTATTGCCTCCAATCTTGCAACTGGAGCATAAGTCTCTCCAAAGTCCAATCCTTCCACTTGAGTGTACCCTTGTCCCACTAGTCTTGCTTTGTTCCTCACTACAACACCATCTTGATCCTGCTTATTTCTAAATACCCATTTGGTTCCAATGACATTGTAGTTCTTTGGTCTCTCTACCAAGTTGTTGAGCTCTTCATGCATAGCATTCACCCAATCACTATCTTTCAATGCCTTCTCAATGTTCTCCGGCTCTTCAAATGATACAAATGAATAGTGAGTATAAAATGATGCTAATCTTGATCTCGTTTGCACACCCTTTTGAATATCAAAAACAATTTGATCTAGAGGATGATCTCTTGCAACATTTGATGGTTGAAGCACTTGAGGTTGATTGCTTGAGCTTGCTTGATGAGCATTAGATTGATTTGCTTGGGATGAACTAGCTTGATCTTGATATTGCACTTGAGAATTTCTAGCTTGATCATGGGATGGAACTTGCACTTGATCTTTGTCATCTTCAATGTCAACCACTTGAGTTGGCCTTATATCACCAATGTCCATCTCTTGTATAGCCTTTGCCAATTGAGGTCCACTCACATCATTTAGATTCTCATCTTGATCTTGTGACCCATTGGTTTCATCAAATTCAACATCATGGACTTCCTCAAGTTGACCACTTCCCAAATTCCAAACTCTATAAGCTTTGCTAGTGGTGGAATATCCAAGCAAGAATACTTTATCACATTTGTTCTCAAATTTGCTCAATCTAGCACCTTTCTTCAATATATAGCATTTGCAACCAAAGACTCGAAGTATGCAATATTTGGCTTTCTTCCATTCAATATCTCATAGGGAGTCATCTCCAACGTAGGATGACAATATAGTCTATTTGAGTGTAGCATGCCATGTTGATTGCTTCGGCACAAAAAGATTGACTCACATTATACTCACTAAGCATTGATCTTGCCACGTCAATAAGAGTTCTATTCTTCCTCTCAACTAGACCATTGGATTAAGGTGTGTATTTGGCCGAGAATTGATGTTTGATTCCATGTTCATCACATAGCTCATCAACTCTTATGTTCTTGAATTCACTACCATTGTCACTTCTCACTCTTTTGATGGTGGTTTCAAACTCATTGCAACTTCTCTTGACAAAAGATTTGAAGATGGCATGCACATCACTCTTGTCAATCATAAAGAAAACCCATGTGTATCGAGAGAAGTCATCCATAATCACCAAACCATACTTGTTGCCACCAATGCTTGTGTATGTGGTTGGACCAAACAAATCCATGTGCAATAACTCAAACGGTTTGCATGTGCTCATCATGCTCTTCTTGGGATGAGTATTGCCAACTTATTTTCTGGCTTGACATACAGTACACAACTTGTCCTTCTCAAATTCAACATCTTTAAGACCTCTAAGCAAGTTATGCTTCACAAGTTTGTTCAATTGCTTCATTCCAACATGACCAAGCCTTCTATGCTATAACCAACCCATACTTGATTTAGAGAGTAAGCATGTTGACAATTGTGACTCTCTAGCACCAAAGTCCACTAAATAGAGGTCCTCATATCTAAATCGCTTGAATATCAAATTTGAACCATCCACACTTATGATTTCCACATCATCAACACTAAATATGCATTTGAAACCAAGATCACAAAGTCAAGCCACCAACAATAGGTTGAAGTTCAAACTCTCAACCAATAGCACATTGAAAATGCTCAAGTCATTAGATATTGCAATCTTGCCAAGTCCTTTGACCTTGCCTTTACTATTGTCCCCAAAAGTGATACTATCATACTCATTGCCACTAGAATTGATTTGGTTGAACATTCTTGCATCACCGGTCATGTGTTGAGAACACCCACTATCAAGAACCCAATGCCTCCCTCCGGCTTTGTAATTCACCTACAAAACAAGTCAATGCCTTTTAGGTACCCATGCTTGTTTGGGTCCTTGGAGGTTAGCAATCAAAGCCTTTGGTACCCAAATAGCCTTCTACCTTGGGCTCTCTTTAGATGTACCAATGTATTTAGTTTTGACACCTTTCTCACCCTTGGTAAGCATGTAACAAGAATCAAGCCTAATAGATTTAGCACTTGTAAATTTTATTTGCTTGTTCTTGTTGTTAGTGATGCAATTTGCCCCAATATGCCCTACTTGCTTGCAGTTGTAGCAAAACCGGCCATTGCTCCTCACAAAGCTAGGCTTTGGAGTTACAAAGGCTGCTTTGCCCTTCTAGGGAGTATAGCCAAGTCCCTCCTTAGAGTTACTATATCTTTGGCTATCCAAGCATTGTAGCAAGCGGGCTGTGACAGAACCGACCAATTTATAAGAGCACAAGTACGGCGATAGCCGTCGAAACAGCCAATCAACCACACTTGAGCCCATATAAACCCGATAGTCCGTGAAATCTCAAGGGATTTCAAACCAAATGGTAACACAACTAAGATCGTACATGATTCAACAACACATGTCCATATTACATAGATTTACAAAAGGAGTTCGCATAGGAAGTTCTCACAACACAGTTGTTTGGAATTGCGGAAGCAAAGTAGTTTTTAAACTAAGATACACACACACCTATTAAATACAGTGCCAACCTTGGATCATTTAATAGCAAGGGGATGAGAGTACGGATAGTAGCTGCCCAAGCTTCAGTCATCATTCACCGCAGGGAAGGAGAAGTCCTTGCAGAAATCTTAGCAAACATACCATCTGCAACATGTTGGGATAAACCCTGAGTACACAATTGTACTCCACAGGACTTACGCGTCTTACCAAATAAAAGACTCTCAAGGAATATGCTAGGTATCTGAGTGGAGTTGGCTTGACTCATTTTTGCATAAAAGCCATTTTTACTTTAATCACATAATTACATTCTAGCAAAGACTTTTAGTGATCATTATCCAAACATCTAGCTTAGCACTTAACTATTTCAAGCACTTGATTATTTCTAGGCAAACAATAATATAACCATCGCAATTTTGGCATTTATGCTCACAACCATAATCATCTTCAAGTTCTTAGTCTCTACGTTGAAAGAAGATCAGTCCAGTTTCTCACTATCCAGGAGAGATGGTGATTCGAATCGATTGCAAACCAGCTGGTGATAATGCCAATCACAAACCCAGACATACCTACGCGACGCGGTAGCCTTAGGTCACTTTTGGTACTAGTCAGGTTAAATATCGTGGGTTTGGTGGAAGGTACGCATACTGGGGGACTGACTAGTGGCCAGGTCGCTCAGGAATCCACCTGCCCTTGGTCTCATCTAGCTCCCGAACATCCTCCAAGATCCAGTATGCCAACTTACCGCACCAACTCCTGGCCCGACTAGAGCTACTCGGCTTTGTGGTCGGAACGACTTATCCGGCCAGCTAGGTGATGGCGTCTTTCAATCTCGACTGATGTCTAACAACGATATGGTCCTATTCAGCTGAACGGGGAATAGGTACGCAACCAAGACCTCCATGCCTTGTTGTTTCACTATCATGCCCGCCCAACCACAATTTCTTTCTCAATCTCTCATGGTTATTCCCGATAGCAAATATAGCCAACCGTGCTTCTCACTTTCTATTTTGGTGACCGGTAATCACCATATCTACCGGTTCTAAGCAAGGCTAAGCAAGATAAACGATCCTGAACTTATTTAGGTGATGATTGTACAGTTGTCCAAGGAGATTAAGAATGCATCAACGGTTTCAAAGCAATTCCTATACTTAATGCAACATTCACTATACTCAAGTCAATTTATTGAAAAAACATAGAAAGTGGGAAATGCACCGGGGCTTGCCTTTTAGAAGAGAGGAAGATTGATGATTAGAGCACTCGGAACAGTCAGTGACGGGGTCAACGTCCACGTTGTTCTTCGATGATAGCACTTCCGGAGGAGCTCCCTCGTTGACTAATCCCACCTTCAATAAGATCAGTCCTCCCGACGATCCTGTATGTATGCACGTGCAAGGAATGACTTGAATGCGTAAAATATTGTGCTCATCATGATGCAATGACATGATACTTGTGTATGCTTTCATGGAAATGGAACACGTTTATAAGCTCAAAGAGCATTCTAAAAGGTACAACATTGAACTTGATTAGGTAACTAGGAGATGGTTATCCTAAGGATCAACAAGCTGAACTCAATCATCTATTCCAGCAAGCCATATACTCACTAATCAATCAAGAGATTACTAGGGTTACTCCTAATTCACCCAAATGAACACTTAATTACTAGATTAGTGCAATAGCTTATTACTAGACACACTAATTCGGATTCACAGTAAGTTCTGGGAAAATTCCAGCAGCTAGAACAACTCAACTCAATGTTACTATTAAAATTTCACAGTTATTGGATGTATACAACAGCCTACACAAAAATGACAAGCCAGCAGGCTAAAATTGAGTGGATAAGACTTACTACAGTGAAAAGTATCAAACAACAAATTTCATATTTTCATACTGTTCTACATCACCTAGGATCATCACAGAAAAATACTCATACTCATATCCCTCATATTTATTTTATAATGAATTTTTCTAATAAACTAACCCTAAACAGGGTTTGAATAGCAACCCTATATTAAAACATAGAAAAGCCATTACTATCATTTTTCACAGATTCTACATGTCAATAGAAAGCTAGCAAAAATGGAATAGCATTTTTATCACACTTCTAGAATTAGTTATGGATTTCTAAAGATTCCTGCAGAAATAGAAATTAATTCTTAAAGCACAGAAATTATACATAAAATCTAGGGTTTATCTTTTTCCTAGATGGAGCTTATCAACAGGAAGCTAACAAAATTGGTTGCACTCAATTTGGACATGTCTAGTTCTGGCTATGAATTTTACAAGGTCTGAATCAACTCTGAAAACAGAAATAGAAATAAATTTCACCATTTTAAACGAACCCTAAATGCTACCTTCACCCGAGACTGCACCCAGGGACCAAGTACAGGGGCTGACAGTGGGACCCTCGGATCAACAGACCCCACATGTAAGAGAGACAGAGGAGAGCCGCCAACCTTGACCACCAAGAGCTCGACGCCGGCGAGGCTTCAGGCGAAACCGACTACACCTACAGAATCATCTCATCGAGGCGCGTTGATTGGTGCCGATGGTTGAGCCAGTGGCTCGCCGGAGCAAGCTCGACAGCGGCCATGGCGGGCGAAGGCGCACGGCGGATCTTTGCCGGCGAACTCTGACCAAAACTAACCCAAACAATTGCTCGAAGAGCTTCAAGGTGACCTAACGGTGCTACGACTGCAACGAATCGGACGGACATGCTCTAGAGCATGGCTAACTCCGACCATGGCGGACAGCGGCAAGAACCGAGGCGGCACGTTCGTTTTTCGGTGAATCTGTTGCACCAAATCCTAAACTATTTCGAGATTCACCAAACTAAAGTCTTTGGAAGATGCAAACGGAAAATAGATCAAGAAAATCTAAACTATAATACCCTGGCCACGTGAAACCCGACCACGACGGAGCTCCGGTGGCACACTGGTGACGGCGACGATGAAAAACGAAGGCGCCCAACCACAGCTGCTCCGACAACGTTGCCAAGGATGAAGAGGAGTTCAAGGAGGAGCCACGGACACTGGGAGATGGGCGTTGTTCAGCTGGAAGGCGAGCTTCCTGCCGGCGACGCCATTGATGTCCACTTGAGCTTTGAGAGATGTAGCGAGGGAGCGAGAGAGAGGAAGGCAACGGGAATAGGATGGGATAGACTCGGGAGATATCTAGCTTCGGCTTGGAAGAGCTGGAGAGCGGTGGAGCTCAACCACGACGACACGAGGGCGATTTGTTGCCAAGACACGCGATCGACACGTCGCAGCTCCTCTGCTCGACGCCAAACCTGAATAGGTTAAGTTCAGGCAAAACTGCATAGGTATATATACCTATATATCCATATATACATACATACATACATACATACATACATGTATTTATTATATATAAATATGGTTGGCATTGCATTTTGAAATAATTTCATCCATTCAACATGAAATGATGCCATGATGCTCATGCTATGCAATGCAATGCATGTAACGTGCAAGCTTAACACTGGGGTGTTACACGGGCATCCCCACCATAGGCATTGCCTAATGCGCGGGTTAGTTTGTCCACTTCCTTCTTCAATTTCTCATTTTTAACTTTTAGTGTTGGGTTAACACTAGTAGTAAAGGTAGAAGTAGAAGTGGATGATGATGAAGAGCTAATGTTGTTAGGGGTGGTTGCAATAAGTGTTTCATTTGATGGTTCATTGATTAGATCACAAGTTACACCCACAACACATGTTATAGCAACATCATCTACCTTACTTAGCTCTAAGAGTGAGGAGTGAGCTTCCTCAAGCTTGGTGTGAGCTAGTTTTAGATCCTCATGGTCTTCCTTTAGACATTCATGCATCAAAGGCTTTCTCAAGATCTTTTACCTTCTTGATCAAGTCTTTGCACTTCTTAGTCTTAGAGCTAATAATGTAGTCGGCTTGCTCTAACATGTCCATGAGTTGTGCTACACTAGGTTCTTCATCATCACTATCACTATTGTTTTCATTTTGTTCATCATCACTTGTAGACTCAAATAATGAAGACTTCTTGTTGATAGCAATAGAAGCCATAGCCTCCTTCTTGGATGATCTCTTGTCATCATCACTTGATTCATCATCCGAAAAAGCATCACTATCCCATGTCACCACATAGAATCCACCCTTCTTCTTTTTGGAGAAGTTGAACTTTCTCTCCTTTTCTTCCTTGTCCTTCTTGTCTCTCTTCTTGTAATCATCCTCATCATCGCTATCATTTGGGCAATTTGCAACAAGATGATCCGTGCTCTTGCAATTATAGAACTTCCTCACAACACCCTTGCCCTTGAAGTGATCTCTTCTCTTTCTTGCACCATATCCTTTCTTCTTCATGAATTTGCCAAATTTTCTCACAAGAAGAGCTAGAGCTTCATCGTCATCACTATCAAGGCTAGATGCATCGTCTTCACTTGATTCAACTTTCTTGCCCTTGCCCTTGCACTTCGAAGAAGAGGTGGTTGACTTGAATGCCACATGTTGGCGGTCCCTAACAACCAGAATATAACATCATTCTAATGCTAAAATAAATAGAAGGTAGGGCTTTTATCTAACCTTTCCACGAGTTTTGTTGCACATGTGACTTGCAGGTCGAACACGTGGAAATGCATAAAAATCACCGAAAAGCGCACTTCCAGAAAACATATTCAGAAAAGGCGCAAATCAAGAATAAAAGAGAAAAGCCCATCAAACCATCAAACGGGATCCATCCGTTACCACGGGGGAGGCCCAGGCCCAGGGAGCAACCGACCACCCGAAGGCGGTGGCCAGTTGCCGCCTCCCAGGGACCGACCGCCCCCGGGTGCGACCGCCCCCCAGTTGGCGTTTCTCGGGCCCAGTTTTCAGCGACAGTGCTCATGACGGTTCCCTGAAGGCGGTTTCACCTCCTTCCATACTTAGCTACGTCGAAACCGACCTGTGGAGCTATAAAATGAGGCCCTCACCCCCTCCATGAAAAACAACTTGATACAAGAGAGAAGAAGGGAGTGCCACCATTTTTCCATTAGTTTAGCTTCTAGCTAGGCTAGTATAGGGTTAGAGAGAGATAGAAGCTTGAGAAGTAAGAGCGGGGTCGAAGCAGTTCTACCCTTGGTTGGACGAAGTGCCGGACTTATCGGCTCTCGCATCCAACTTGTACCTCTACAACCATCTTGCTACTTGAAGTAAGAGGTTTGTGATACATTCTAAGCTTCGATTCATTAAGTAAGTAACTTTCATAAAACTACTTGTTTGTGGGATCGTCGCTCGTCCGTTGGACGAGTGCTCTAGTTAGAGGACTCCTGATAAAGACGGAAGTTCCTGCCATCGCTAGAGTAGTAGTCGCCGTCGTAGACGTGGTGTCTAAGTCGGGGTCTACCTTCTTATGTTGCGCATGCCTACGGGCAGAGGGGTAGGTGGCAGGTGGTGACAGCCCTTTCCACTCGTATCTGAATTCCCCCATGTTCGGCCGCGGAGTAGCGCTGATACTGGTATCGGCTGGCAGACCAGCTGCGTCAGTGGGCCTGAAGCAGACAAGTAGTGGGAAAGTTATCTTCACTTAATGTTTTCACCCTTAGTGTATCCTCTCTACCCAAGTTATTCCCTCTACCTTTTTCTAGGGTCAACTAGCTAAGAGCCTATAAACATAAGCCGTTCCTTTGGGAAATTATAAATACGATACCCTGAATACTTTCGGGTGAAGTGTTACAACGGTACTTCTGTGCACTTGCGGACTTTTCTGCGAACGCTAAGAAGCGCCAACAAGCATTTCTGGCGCCGTTGCTGGGGAACGGTTGTCGTTTTTAGTCTCCGAACCTAGTTGCCCGTGTATCCTTTGTTTTTACCTTTCTCTTCTTTTACCCCTTTTGTCCAATGGAGCAACCCACCATCTCCAAACTTTCTGCTCCTAAGGGCGAGTTCGTTGAACCTCCACAATCCGCGAAGCCAATCACAGCTTCAAGCTACGAACTTCGCCCGGCTTTCATAGCCATGGTTCGGGAACAAACCTTCTCAGGGTTAGATTACGAAAACCCATATCATCACTTATGGGAGTTGGAGCAGCTCTGTGCATGCCTAACCATTGTCGGCATGTCACATGAAACAATGCGGTGGAAATTGTTTCCTTTCTCGCTTGATGAGAGAGCGAAACAATGGTACGCCCTCAACGTAGGGAAGGTAGCTAGTGATTGGGAGGAATTGTGAAACAAATTTTGCGTAGCATTCTTCCCTATATCCCGAATCACTGCCCTACGTCAAGAGATTCTCAACTTCCAATAAAATGAGAAGGAATCCATAGGTGCAGCTTGGGAAAGATTTACAATTTTAACAAAATCTGGCCCAGACTTGTCTATTCCCAACCACGTGCTCTTACAGCACTTTTGGTTAGGACTTAGCAAGGACTCCGCCCTACAACTCGACATAGCCGCAGGAGGGTCGTTCACACACAAAATCACGGCCGAAGGAGAGGCCCTTCTAGATCGCATTCTAGAGAATACTCCTCCATTAGAACCCCTCCATGTCGAGCCAAAGCTGTGTCATGAGGAAGTCTCTTCGGCCGAGGCCGAACCAACGTTACCTATAGAGACACCCTCACCCGAACCAGAAGATCCAAAGGAAGGTCTCCAACCTTCAGGTCTTCCATACTTCGATGACGACTTCTTCGATGATTTCGGGAATGTCTCGAAGTATGCATGCAAGAAAAACACCCACGTCTCTGTCACTCCAAAACCTTGCCTCGATTCTTTAAAGGAATCCATTAGGGAGTTGACGGCTATCATGAGTGACGAATGGACAAACGAAAGGGAGTCTTCATCTGAAGTAATTCAGATTCGCTCCCCTTAGCGAACCATCCGTTGCAAAATCCAAGATGATTGGGTGGAGATGTTGTATAACCCCACGGTAGGAGCAAACCTAATGTCTACAAGTTTTGCACGCACTCATCTGAGTGATAAGCATTTTGCTCCTACAACCCTATCCCTGAGAAACAGCTCACGAACCGGTCAACTGGGAAAAGGGTTGGTGCACAACATCAATATTCAGCACGACGATGTAGTCTTGACCTTATATTTTCACATCTTTGACATTGTAGACTTCAGCGTGCTGATCGAGCATCCCCTGGAGAAATTTCTCTCCAATGCTGCAAAAACAGGGGAATTGAATGTTAAGCTGGGGAGGAATGATTTTTCCATACCTTTTGCTCGAGCCATAAACTCGGTTGCAGACCCTCTCCCCTGTCCTACCCTGCCCAAGGAGGTTATGTCGGTTTCACCTTTTGAGCCTCCTGAGTCGTCCTTAGAAAAGATGCCAACTTCTTCATAGAAGAAGAGGATGACATAAGAGAAACCTTTGACCTTCCTAAAGAGGAAGTGCCGACTCCACCTCCCGTTGAGCTAAAAACCCTGCCTGAAGGACTACGTTACGTTTTTCTAAATGGCAACAAAAGCACTCCCGTCATCATTAGTGGCAAGCTTTCAGATGAGGAGACGACTAGACTTATTGCCATTTTAGAAAAACATAGATCGGTCTTTGGGTTTTCATTGCAAGACATTAAGGGGATTAGCCCAACGCTCTGTACCCATCGCATCCCTATTGACCCTGCCAGCACACCATCACGCGAAAAAAACAGCGTAGGCTCAATAATGCAATGAGGGAAGTTGTGAAGAAGGAAGTCCTCAAACTTCTTCACGCCGGGATCATTTATCCCGTACCACACAGTGACTGGGTTAGTCCTGTCCAAGTGGTTCCCAAGAAAGGAGGAATGACGGAAGTTGAGAACGCCAAGAACGAGCTCATCCCACAATGTACCGTCACGGGATGGAGGATGTGCATTGATTATAGAAAACTCAATGCGGCAACTGGAAAGGATCATTTCCCATTGCCCTTCATCGATGAGATGTTAGAGTGGTTGGCGAAACATTCTTTCTTTTGCTTCCTCAATGGATATTCTGGCTACCACCAAATTCCCATCCATCCTGACGATCAAAGCAAAACAACTTTTACATGCCCATACGGAACGTATGCATATAGGAGAATGTCATTCGGTCTATGCAATGCGCCCGCGTCGTTCCAGCGCTGCATGATGTCTATTTTCTCAGAAATGATTGAAGAGATCATGGAAGTTTTCATGGACGATTTTTCAGTCTATGGAAAAACTTTTAATCATTGCCTCGAGAATTTAGACAAAGTTTTGCAAAGATGCCAAGAGAAGGACCTGGTACTTAACTAGGAAAAGTGCCATTTCATGGTCCATGAACGCATTGTTCTTGGACACTTAGTGTCAGAAAGGGGGATAGAAGTAGATAAGGCAAAGATAGAAGTTATTGTGCAACTACCTCCCCCTGTGAACATCAAAGGGATCCGAAGCTTTCTAGGCCATGCAGGGTTCTATAGACGCTTTATCAAGGATTTCTCACAAATCGTTAGACCCTTGGCTACACTGTTAGCAAAAGACGTACCCTTTGAGTTCACGGATGCGTGTTTAAAAGCCTTCGAAACCATCAAGAAAGCACTCATTTCTGCGCCCATCATCCAACCTCCGGATTGGATGCTACCCTTTGAGATCATGTGTGATGCTAGCGACTATGCTGTTGGTGCGGTCCTTGGCCAAACCAAAGATAAGAAGCATCATGCGATCGCTTACTCTAGCAAGACTCTAACAGGACCTCAGTTTAATTATGCCACAACCGAGAAGGAGCTCCTCGCAGTAGTCTTTGCTATCGATAAATTTAGATCTTACTTGGTGGGAGCAAAGATAATTATTTATACTGATCATGCCGCTTTAAAATATCTGCTCACCAAGAAAGATGCTAAGCCTCGTTTGATCCGCTAGATCTTATTATTGCAAGAATTTGATGTTGAAATAAAAGATAAAAAAGGAGTAGAAAATACTGTTGCCGACCATCTTTCGCGTACGCAAGTCACTAACATGCAGGAACAAGAAATCAATGACTCCTACGCGACGACATGCTGCTCATGGTCACCGACACAAACCCATGGTATGCAAACATTGTGAATTACATAGTTCCAGGGTACGTACCCCCAGGCGAATCCAGAAAGAAGCTAGAATATGAAAGCAGACGTCACCTATGGGATGAACCCTACTTATACCGGGTTTGTGCCGATGGATTATTGAGAAGATGTGTGCCGACAGCTGAGGGTGCACAAATCATAGAAAAATGTCATGCAGCACCATACGGAGGCCATTATGGAGCTTTCCGCACAGCCAAAATCTAGCAATGTGGATTCTACTGGCCAACGATGTATAACGACACCAAAGAGTTCATCCGAAGGTGTCGACAATGCCAGCTGCAAGGCAACAGCTCCCGCAACGCCATGCCCCTTCATTTCAACCTCCAAATTGAAGTCTTCGATGTCTGGGGCATTGACTTCATGGGACCATTCCAAAAGTCGGGAGACTGTGAGTACATCCTCGTAGCAGTCGACTATGTCTCCAAATAGGTCGAAGCGCTACCTTGCCGAGCAGCAGATGCAAAACATGCAAGAAAGATGTTCCATGAAGTGATCTTCCCTTGCTTTGGAACACTAAGGATGGTGATAAGTGACGGAGGCTCACACTTCATAGACAACACTTTCAGAGCATTCCTGCGAGAGCTGGGAGCCAAACACAATGTAGCTACTCCTTATCACCCCCAAACCAGTGGACAAGCCGAGACTTCAAACAAACAAATTAAAAACATCCTTCAGAAAATGGTGAACGAGATAGGAAAGGGATGGAAAGATAAGCTACCTGATGCGCTTTGGGCATACAGGACAGCCTACAAAACCCCCGTCGGGATGTCACCATATCAGCTGATCTATGGGAAAAGTTGCCATTTGCCTGTTGAGCTTGAACATAGAGCTCACTGGGCAATTAAAACCTGGAACATGGATCTCAAGTCAGCTGGTAAAAATAGGCAGAAACAAATAGCAGAACTAGAAGAATGGCAAGAAAAGGCCTATCATAGTGCCAAGCTCTACAAGGAACGAACGAAGAGATGGCATGATCGAAGAATTCAACATAAAGAGTTCAAGATAGGCGACAAAGTTCTGCTCTTCAATTCAAGAGTCAAATTGTTCGGGAAAGGAAAGCTTAGAAGTAAATGGGACGGACCTTACACCGTCATCAACGTATCGTCACACAGAGCAATCACAATAGAAGACGATGACGGGAACATCCATAAGGTAAACGGTCAACGTCTCAAAGTATTCCTTGAACCCGAACCGAATTTCGTCAATGAAATCAACATAATATCCTTTAAGGAATTCATTAAAAACTTATATAAATAATATATATACATAAAATAAATAAATTTACAAAAACATATTCCATATTTATACTTAGCTATTTTATAAATAAATAGATGGTTGTACAGCGAAAATGTTGCATTTATGAAATACCCATAAAGCCCCTATGATCTTTCCTTTCATTTACATGAAATCCTTTTGATCATAGGTATATTCTCTCATAAATGCATGATAGTGTAATCTTGAGATATTTTTATAAAAATCACATATCAAATTTACACTCAATCACTTTGATCCTCCGTGCATCACACTTGATCGTAACCGGGATAGGATTCCACTTGTTTTGATAGGAATATGGGCAAAAGGCAGGGGCTGGCAGGTGGACCCAGGGGACTGACCGCCCCCGGGGTCGATCGCCCCCCCAGCCAGCTCAAATGACGTTAATCTTTTTCGTACCTGTTTGTGATTACTCCAGCATCACGTCCTTGGTTACGATGAGATCATTTTCTCAACAGAGACCTCGGTAGAACCTATAAAAAAGCATTTCAAGGCCTCTCCTCTCTTCACACCAAACCATTCTCTTCTTCCTCTTGCAAAGGTGCTAAGCTCTCCCACTTGCAAACCGTGACCATGTCCAGCTATGCTCTTTCGCTGATCCAAGCTCCCGGCTCCATTGCCAATTTAGACATAGTTCCCTATCAAGAGAGCTCTTTTGTGAGAGAAGAAGCTCGTGCCATAGTGGAGAAGCCGCTAGCCTTTCTACCACCCCCTAGCGATAACTTCAGCAACATATCAAGCTTGAAGTCCACGGCACGCTCCCATGCACCCGAAGGAGGTGCCAAGAAGAAGAGTATTGCTGCTCTACCAACTACCGGCGCTTTAGGCCTCAAGAGGAAGGCTTCTGGTAGTAGCGGGCTTAGCAATCATGCTGCCGTGATACCCTCTACCTCCAGTTTACCTTCCTTGTCATCTTCCGCTAAGGATAGTCGCTCTTATACCATTTGGGGGAGTACGCAAACCCGATGGAGGGTACGCTAAGGGTCTTTTTCGCAAGGGTGAAGCTCCCTCTAGTAATCCGGCACCCTCTGCCGAAAGGCGCAAGGTCTTTAGGAAAGTTATTAGAGGGTAGCCTAAGGGTTTCTTTAGTGATAGTGAGGACGAGAAGCCTCCTAAGGGGCCAACCATTGCCTCGCTCAATGCTAGCATCAAGAGCACGCGCCTAAATATTGAAAAGGCACAAACCCGCATAGCCGAGGCTCATCTTAGCGTGAAAGGACTTAGAGATGAATTAGATCAGATGCGCCGCGGCTATGGAGAGCAACTGTGCAGGATCGCTAAGGTAGCAGGAGTTGAGCACGTTCTCCAAATATCTTTAGAACGCTCCTGCTACACAAATAAATAGGCACACATTTTCGTTACCACAATCTTTTACTTCTCAATCATATTTTCCTTCAATGTAATGTGCCTATTTGATCTATCAATGAAATAAAAAGTTTTTATCTTTGAATATTTTGCGCACTTGTTTTATATATATATATATATATATATATATATATATATATATATATATATATATATATATATATATATATATATATATATATATATATATATATTGTGACTAACCAAGACAGGAAAGAAAACAAGTGTGGGGGAAGGACTCTTCAAATTTAAACTGCACAAGAACAAAAATCAAATTCGGTTTGTGCAAACATCTCCCCTCTCTCTCCCTGACTAAAAAGTTTTAAATAAAATTTAAAGAATGATGTCCCCTTCATATTCCATCAAACATGTCTTCCTATGTTCAGAATATTTGCATACTTTTTATTCCTTACTAATATTCCTACAAGATTTATGAACACTGATCAGGGACCCCTTTTTATCTAAGTAATTGACAAATGAGATATAGCCGGATGACATGATGCTTACTCGTTCTTGCAAAGTACTTGGGATTGATTTTTACAAAACAAAAATTCAATTAGCATGTTCCTATGAGTCTAGTCAAAATTCGTGACCGCTGTTGAGAGATGTTTCATGCTCCCAAGATCAGAATTCACATGCACCCACCAAACGAAGCCAACTCTCACCCTGTGAGTTGCGCAAACCACGCATCCATCCATCCACAAAAAATATATGCCAACTCTTACACTAGGAGTTGCGCAGTTTTCCTCCACCAAATAAAAGTGTTGTTTTTATCCAAAGAAACACGCACCCTTGATACAAAAACTTTACTCATCCATCATGATATCTCCTCATTCAAAATATGTCATATGCCAATAAAAGATATGGGGCTATGCTAAAAAAAGAGAGAAACTGTGCCAAGAGGCATCAGAAAATAAATGGCAAAGAAGATTCCAAATACCCGTTCAAAAAATATATATATATAATATAAATAGTGATGAAGTTCCTATAGCCCATATCTTGTCTTTTTCAAAAAGGAGAATCATGATGCATAGAGTATCAAAAAGATTTAGAATTAGGTTTCCACCTTCATATTCTCCACACACATTCACATTCTGATCTAGGAGTATGACGCACTCCCTCCGGTACGATCTGGGGTTTGACTTAACAACATATGCAGAGTAAGTATGCTTCATCATTTTCATTCCTACCTAAAACTCCAGATAAGCCTTTTTAGAGGTAGGATGACCATGTGAAGGCATTATTTTTATGCCTTGGTGAGGAACCACTTACATACATAAGCGATTTGAGAGAATCATTCAAGGAACACAAGCTATTCTTATGATTCTTTTTTTAAAAAAAATCTTGCAAAAACCCAAGTTTCTACACATGGACAAACTAAGCAGATTTGAATCCAGACTATTCCATTTTGCAATTACTCAAGATAATTTGGTAGACACATTGAAGTTCATAAATCCAGGTGAAGTTTGGAATAAACTGTATGCAGATCTTTATGAATAAGGAAAATGAACCCATTTGGTCCTTAGCACTTTACTCGAAGACGAATAAAGGACCAAGTGTGGGGGAGTTGTTGGCGGTCCTTAACAACCAGAATATAACATCATTCTAATGCTAAAATAAATAGAAGGTAGGGCTTTTATCTAACCTTTCCATGAGTTTTGTTGCACATGTGACTTGCAGGTCGAACATGTGGAAATGCATAAAAATCACCGAAAAGCACACTTCCAGAAAACATATTCAGAAAAGGCACAAATCAAGAATAAAAGAGAAAAACCCATCAAACAATCAAACGGGATCCATCCGTAACCACGGGGGAGGCCCAAGCCCAGGGACCAACCGACCACCCGAAGGCGGTGGACAGTTGCCGCCTCCCAGGGACCGACCGCCCCCGGGTGCGGCCGCCCCCCAGTTGGCGTTTCCCGGGCCCAGTTTTCAGCGACAGTGCTCATGGCGGTTCCCTGAAGGCGGTTTCACCTCCTTCCATACTTAGGTACGCCGAAACCGACCTGTGGAGCTATAAAATGAGGCTCTCACACCCTCCATAAAAAACAACTTGATACAAGAGAGAAGAAGGGAGTGCCACCATTTTTCCATTAGTTTAGCTTCTAGCTAGGCTAGTATAGGGTTAGAGAGAGAGATAGAAGCTTGAGAAGTGAGAGCGGGGTCGAAGCAGTTCTACCCTCGGGTGCACGAAGTGCCGGACTTGTCGGCTCTCGCATCCAACTTGTACCTCTACAACCATCTTGCTACTTGAAGTAAGAGGTTTGTGATACATTCTAAGTTTCGATTCATTAAGTAAGTAACTTTCATAAAACTACTTGTTTGTGGGATCGTCGCTCGTCCGTTGGACGGGTGCTCTAGTTAGAGGACTCCTGATAAAGACGAAAGTTCCTGGCCATCGCTAGAGTAGTAGTCGTCGAAGTAGGCGTGGTGTCTAAGTCGGGGTCTACCTTCGTATGTTGCGCGTGCCCACAGGCAGAGGGGTAGGTGGCAGGTGGTGACAGCCCTGTCCACTCATATCTAAATTCCACCACGTTCGGCAGCGGAGTAGCGCTGATACTGGTATCGGCTGGCAGACTAGCTGCGTCAGTGGGCCTGAAGCAAACAAGTAGTGGGAAAGTTATCTTCACTTAATGTTTCCAGCCTTAGTGTATCCTCTCTACCCAAGTTATCCCCTCTACCTTTTTCTAGGGTCAACTAGCTAAGAGCCTATAAACATAAGCCGTTCCTTTGGTAAATTATAAATACGATACCCTGAATACTTCCGGGTGAAGTGCTACAACGGTACTTCCGTGCGCTTGCGGACTTTTCTGCTGACGTTAAGAAGCGCCAACACCACACTCTTCTTCTTCTTGCCATCCTCCTTCTTCTTCTCTTCATCTTCTTCATCATCATATTGATCTTCGGTCATTACATCACCAAGAACTTCATTTGGAGTGATATTCTTCAAGCCATTTCTAAAGATAATGATTCTTAAGGTCTTGAATCTTTTGGGCAAGCACATGAGGAACTTGTGAGAAAAATCCTCATCACTTGTTTTCTCACCCAATGCCTTGAGATCATTGATGATTACTTGAAGCCTATAGAACATTTTCGGAATGCTTTCATCATTGTCCATCTTGAAGTTTGCAAGCTTGTCTTTGAGCATGTATAGTTTGGCACTCTTTACCGTTGAACTGCCCTCATATGTTTGCTCGAGTCTTGTCCACACTTCATATGATCTATCCAAGTCCTTGATTTGCTCAAACACTTTTGTATCCATTCCATTGTATAGAGTGTTTAGAGCCATTGTGTTGCATTGCTCATTTTCTTGCTCCCTTGGTGTGAGGCTTTTGGGATCAAGCACCGCATATGGATTAGTGGTCACATCCCACACCTTGGAATGAATTGAGCCTAGATGTGTCTTCATCTTTCTCTTCCAATAATCAAAGGAACTTGCGCCATGAAAGAGAGGTGGTTTGCCCGACACATGGTTGAACATGATATGAGCCATATTTTGCACCGTAGGATGTTAAGCCTTACAAAAACAATGGTGACCTCGGCTCCGATACCACTTGAAAGGTCCGAGATGGCTAGAGAGGGCCGGGTGAATAGCCTAAATTATAATTCTACAAATCACTAGAACAAGTGATTAGTACCACAAGAGGCTATAATAGCAATGCTAAGGCAACGACTAGTCTAAGCAAGCCACCTACACAAGCACTAAACCACACCAGCAAGCAAAGCAACTACACAAAACAAACTACCTAGAGAAGTAACTATTTTGCATAAGGTAAGGATGAGCGCTTTGGAGGTTATACCTTTGCCTTGAGATGAAGCCAATCACCGGGATAATCAACAAGTCACTCACTCGAAGGTGAGGAAATCAATATGAACACCAAGATTTATCCCCGGGGTTCATGTGCTTGCCGGCACGCTACGTCCCAGTTGTGTCGACTTCAACCGATGGTTCGGTGGCTAATCGGTATCACACACCGAGCCTACATTAGGCGCCACAAGAACCTACCACAGAGAAAGTAACTCAGTGACACGAGCAATCCACAAAGTTACCTTTGAGCACTCCGCTCGGGGTAGGCACGAAGCCCTCAAAAACCACCGGGGTGAGCAAGCACAATCACCAAGCTTCTCCACAGCTTCTCCACCTCCAAACCGGCTAGGTGACGGCAATCACCAAGTGTAACAAGAATTACTCTGCCACCAAGCCACCAAGTGCACTAGGATGCAAGATGATGATCACTACATTTGAATCACTCTCTCTCAATCAAAAACTTGAGTTGAATCAAAGGGAGAGAGTTGGAGGGAGTGTGCTGAGCACTCAAGGGGCTTAGGAAGATCAAAACGCGCAAGAGAGCTACCCCAAGCTAGCCACACTCCTATTTATAAGCGTGCTCAAAGATCTAGCCATTTCTCATTGAAATCGGGCACACCGGACGCTGAACAAGTTTACACCGGACGCGTCCGGTGGTTGTCCAGTGTAACGCCCGCTGACACGTGTACTAGCCGTTTGAATTTTATTTCTGCGCGTGCTCACACCAGACACGGAGCAGTCACAGCAAACGCACCGACGCCTGTGTCCTGTGCAACAACTGAGAGCCTCCAGAGAGCTCAAACTTGCATCGGACGCGTCCGCTATTTTGTCACCGGACGCTCCTGGCGTCCGGTGCTCTCACCGAGTCAGTTTCTGAACTTTAACACCGAACGCACGAAACCAGTCACCGGACGCACTGGAGAAAACCTTCTAGCGTCCGGTGCAACTCCAGAGAGGTCAAATGCACACCGGACGCAGCCAGCGTCCGGTGCTCCTCTGAGAGCTACTTTCACCTTCTCTACAACTACCTTGCTCTTAGATGTTGTTTACGCCAAAATCTGGACTGAGTACAGATAGTCGATGCCAAACATAGATAGAATTTTTTGGGACAGAGACAAAGGCAGACATAGTCGATCGGGTCCCAGATCGGGTATTGAGTTGAAGAAAGGAAGGCGCGGTCAAAGGCAGAATCAATTGATGATGTCAGCGCGGATCTTTGGCGCCGGAATGTGATCATGTTCGGAGTCCGTTTTGGAAGGGGAAGGTTGGACTCCAAGTTACCTTTAAATTAGGAGAGTTTGTTAGTTTTCATATCTATTTTGAGTTGTAATTCGACTATGACTCTATCTTGTCACGCCCAGGGTATAAATATAAACCCTCGGCCATTGTAATACGTACGTACACATCAATACAACACACCTTTTGGCTCCGGCTAAACCCTTAGGAGTAGGAGTCAAGTAGATTCCGGCGAGTTTCTTCAAACAGGCTGGGTGTCATTCGGTGGACGCAAGCTTGCTTGTAAGTACCGTCATGCCTCGCTAAGCTTTGTCTCTTTAGTGCCATCCGGTGGACACGGGAACATGGTAGATTGGGGTTGATTCTTGTTTGGTATAAGTTTAGCGTCATCCGGTGGACGTGGACTTAGATCAAATAAGGGTTAGTTATCGATTCATGTTTGTTTTCTCGTTTAATCTATGTTTAGCGTCATTCGGTGGACGAGGGCTTAGATTAAGCTTGATCATGTGCATGGATTAGTTATCGGCTCTAACTAAATTTGGCGTCTTAGTTAGATTCATTAAGTTACCAAGATGTTATGTTATTCTTTATTGTTTATTTATTTGTACAATATCTTCTTGCCTGATCAAGATTGCATAATATTGGCTCTAGATCTATACAAAAGCATTCATCTGTGTTTTATTTATGCTCATATTTGTCACGATGGTTGCTTTCCTGCTTTATCGGCCAATACTTTCGCAGTCTTGCTCGTACGTGCTGTGGGGGCTTGACAAGAGCCGTCTATATGGATGCAGAACCGCCGGCCTTTCAGACCAGTTCCGTATTCCTATTAGATCTGCTTGTGGCTATTGCTGTCGTCAAGTGTTCTGCTTCACGGTCCCTGTATCGGCTAAATAGCCGATGCGGCTATGCTTCCACGAGAAACACTAGCTTATCGATTGTATTTGCCAAATCGGCTAAATAGCCGATTTCTCTCTGTTTGATATTCAGACAGTTTGTATTGAATAATTTGACCTGTTTGCATAAATTGATTACATCTTGGTCTATTATAGCTTTCTGCATAAATTTGTTTAATGCAAATTGTCATATCTGTTTACGCATATTAATCGATCATACACCAGTTCAATGATTATTCCATAGAAAATCGATGCATGCATGCTGGAATCGACTCTTTAGTCGATCTCCGATCGTATCGGCTCTTAGAGCCATATAGTTGGAACTAGCTGGACCCACCAGCTGGTTCCGCCTTGTGTTACTGATTATTATCTTTTTTCTTATCAATTGCAGGTCAAATTGACTGGCACGCTTGAGGGTCATCGGCACTCTCGGACCGGGTTTTGAAGCTAGATGGATCTGACTCTTAAGATCGTATCCGGCTTCGCTAATGTGTTGGGCGTGAGGAACCACTTTTTGTGCCAACACACTTTTTGGCACGCCCAGTCAGACCGTTTCACTCATGCCTAAGGGCAAGGAAGCAATGGACAACACTCCCAGGGACGACGGCGTCATCTGGGTTAAGCGTGATGAGATCGAGCCTGAGGATGCTGTGATTCTGGACAAGATCATCGAGGAATTCACTGACGCTTTCCTGCTGTCGTTTAGCAAGAACCGTGACGGCCGCATGATCAAGAAGAATCCCTACCCAAGGTAGGTCATGCCTGGCCATAGCGACAAGGGTGAAGAGGAGTTCAAAGATTTTCTTCAGGACACCATTTGGTCCGCCTCACATCAGGCAGTCGGGCATCACCACAATGTCTTGCTGCAGACATTATATACTATCATGAAGACCGTCCTCAATAGGCAGGATTGGGAGTCCCTGGGCGCGACATATTTCAACATATCTCCAGAAGATTCCAAACCAAGCGCAGCGGCAGGGACATCCAATCCTCCACCTCAACAGCCAAATCCACCAAAGCCGTCTGTTCAGAATCCCAACATGACGGTGGGTTCAGCTCCAAAAATAGCTTCAGCTCCAAAGCTTTACAGGGATTATACTCCTGAGCAGATAGCTGCATACATGCAGATGACTTGGAACGCGCCGGTCGGGAACGTGCCTATGCTAACGGCACTAGGTTATCACTATGGGCATACTTATCAAGAACTCACGTCGGTGCCGCATCCTGGATACTCCCAGTCGCCTCAAGATGAATTGATAAACAAGATGGGTGCGATGTTCAAGGACCAATTCGGCTTGCAGACGAAGGCAGGAGTCTCAACCAGATTCGGGCGCCCTTACCCCGAGTGGTTTGATCGTGTCGCACTGCCGCCGAGGTATCGCATGCCGGATTCACCAAGTTCAGTGGGCAGGATGACGTATCCACCGTAGAACACATCAGCCGATACCTGACTCAGCTTGGCAAGGCATCGTATGAGGATGCTCACAAGGTTTCCTTCTTCTCATTGTCATTGACGGGTCTGGCTTTCAGTTGGTTCACCATTCTGGAGCCCGGATCGATTTAGAACTGGGCGGAATTGGAGAGCAAGTTTCATAGCTATTTCTTCTCCGGTATTGGAGAGAAGAACATTGTTGATTTGACCAGCATGCGCCAGAAGAACAGTGAAACCGGGTCAGCTTTCATCAAGCGTTTCAGGGAGATGAGGAATATGTGCTATTCCCTGAATTTGACAGACAAGCAGCTTGCTCACCTGGCTGTCGGTGGACTACATCCACACATCCAAGATAAGCTGGTGGGCACAGATTTCGAAAGCCTTAGCCAGGTGTTGCAAAGGGTGACAGCACTCGAGACCCAAGCTCAAGCCTTCAGGAAGGAAACAAAATACAAGCATACTGCGTTCGTCGACACCTCTGATTCAGAAGAGGAGGATGAAGACGAGATTGCTGCTGTCGAATTGAAGTGGGGCAAGAGGCCCATGGCCGTACCCAAGAACTGGAGCGCAGATGATCAGTACGACTTTGACACACACAAGCTGGATAAACTCTTTGATTTACTGGTCAGTGCTGGGCAGATCACGTTCCCTGCAGATTATGTCAGGCCCTCTCGTGAGGAGTTAAAGGGAAAGCCGTTCTGCCAGTATCACGGCCGCGACTCGCACAGCACAAATGAGTGCCGAGTCTTCAGAAGCCAGATCCAGAGAGCCATCTCTCGCGGCCTATTAAAGTTTGACAGCCCTACCAAGGGGAAGATGAAGATTGACAAGTTCCCATTCCTGAAAGGCCAAAATATGGTCGAATTGACGACCCCCGCAGGAAAGATGAAGGTTCTGACCTCCAACCAGGCGAATAAGGACGCATCGGTCGACCCAGACATGCAGATAACGGCCGAGGAACTAGAGATGATCAGAAAAAGCAGGGAGCAGAGCAAGAGCCGCTTCGAGAAGGGGAAGTCCAGCAAGACCAAGGTGACCTCTCGCCACCTATTGAACAAATAGCGAAGGGAGAGGGAAAAGCATCACCAGAGGCAACTTGAAGAGGAAGAGTACTAGAGGTGGGCCCATGAGGAAGAAGAGGCACGCTATCAGGAGGAACTAGCCTACCGCCGGGAGGAAGAGAAAGAACACTGGCATTGCCAATTCTTTCGACATTGCTGGAACGAAGGTTTGAAATTGCCAACTATCCGCAACTGCCCAGAGTGCAGTGACCAGTAACGAGAGTACAGGCATTCTCAAACCAACCGCTGGTCTATGCATGAGAGGCTTGGACGCCCGCACGACATGCAGGATCGGCGTGAAAAAAGGGATGTACACGATCGGCTCGATGCGGCATTAGTCGATCACGATGAGCCCGAGTGGCAGGAAGGCTAGTGGTGCCCTAGTTACCTGACCAAGAGCCAGAGACGCCATGTGCAGTGCCTCAGGAACAGAGAGCTCAAAGGAGAAGGGTGCCCAAAGCAGGTCTGGCGCGAGAAGCCCTCTCAAGACAAAGGGAAGGCAATAGCCGATGCGCAGATGGTGTTCGTGCTCCCAGTAGAATTCAGAGCGCCAAAGCCAGGGGTAGAGATGTACTGTCCGATTCTGACGAGTCGAAGCCCGAGCAAGGCACCGCCAGGCTGATCTTCGCACAGCAAGCTACATTTAACAAGTCGTCCAAGCACCGGCCCCTAATGGCCCTGTACCTCAAGAGGTATGTTGATGGGATGCCAATGACCAAGATGCTGATGGATGGTGGCGCTACAGTCAATCTCATGCCCTACACCACATTCCGCAAGCTGGGCAAGGGCCCTGATGATTTGATCGAGACCGACATGATGCTCAAGGACTTCGGGGGCAACTCTTCCAACACCCAGGGGGCAATCAACGTTGAACTGACAGTCGGGAAGAAGACGCTGCTCACCACCTTCTTCGTAATTGACAGCAAGAGTTCTTATAGTTTGCTGCTTGGGCGCGATTGGATCCATGCCAATTGCTACGTGCCATCCACGATGCATCAATGTGTGATTCAGTGGCATGGTGATGAAGTTGAAGTGGTCCCGGCTGATGATTCGGTGAGCGTGGCTATAGCAGACGCCGCCTACTGGGAAGCGGGCGATCATGATTGTTTTTCTAGCAAGACTTGGGACGAAGGCTCCATCAAATTCAGCGATGAGAGTCAACAGCCGGTCTGGACAATCGGCTCTAAGTCTTTTTATTAATGAAAAATCCTATCGATGGCACCGAGGGCAAGCTTGGACAGGGCTTTACGTCAGCCGATAAGCTTGAAGAAATTACAACACCAAAGTAAGAGGCAAGAGCTTTTCCGAGTCGGAGCTGGTTTGGAAAACTATTCTACCTATCGGGACTAAAGACAGTCGATTCGGCAAGTGGTCGCCAAATTAGGAAGGCCCATATCGAATTATGGAATGTGCGCCCGGCAATGCCTATATACTTGAAGATTTGGAAGGAAGGAGATTTGCCAGGGTGATCAATGGAAAGTATCTCAAGAAATATCATCCTAGTATCCCAGTTGGGGTTGATAGCCGATTCAGACTGGATCTAGCTTTGATAGCCAATTCTGAGAAAAGGATCGCCTTCAGGGTAAAAATAAAACTATGTAATAGCTGATTTCGCAATAACGAATTGCCTCTAGCGCAAAAAGGGAACACCCTTGATGGAGTGTAACAGCCGATGCGATAAGCGTCGCCTTTAGAGCAAAAATAAAAAAAGAGAGAAGATATTACTGGTTATAGTCATAAAGTTTGGATTGCCGAAAAGAGTCTTGATTAGTGATCATATTTCCATAAGAGCCCTAATACACTCTAATTTGGATTGTTGGTGGCTCTGTTGATGACATCGTCGGCATCGGTGACGATGGCGACTCCATCGGCGTGGGGGAAGAAGGCTCCCAACTGAGCATGGGCCTCTTCCATGTCCTGCCCTTCAGGGAACCCTGGCTCGACGGCCTCCAGGGCTATGCCGAACTGGAGCCGCGCGGCGGCGAGAGCTCCGGTGGCGCCGTGATGAACGCCAGACATGGCCACCTGACGGACACTGTGATGGATGTCCTGGAGCCTCTGCGCCAGCGTGTCGCCGCAGGCATTGACGACGTTGGCGGCGTCCTCAGCTGTGACGCGCAGTTCATCGAGCTGTGCAGTCAGGGCTGCAAGAAGGCAGCAAGGTCAGCATCTCCATCAAGGCGTTGCAAGAAGATACCGGGGATTTTACCTGCCACCGCGGCGTCTGACTCAGCAAGGTGAGCCTGCATGTTTGCCACCTCAGTCTCTGCGGCGACGAGCGTGGCTGCTTGGGCCTCATTAACCCTTGCAGCTGGCCATTCTCCTTCGTAGCCTCTAAGTCGAGGTTACGATACTCTACCATTTGATGGTGGAAACGTCGGCCGTCAGCGGCGGTGTAGGAGCCATCCGAATCCGCAGAAGACCCCGAATCGGATCCCTCTCGAGAAGCAACGCTCGAGGCCGGGCCTTGGGGGATCTGGTGGAGGCGCGGTACGGCGTGCCCAGGAGCTCTCACCTATCGGCGCACCCGGAGGCAGTGGGAGATGATGCGCCTGGCTGAAAGAATGGTGGAAGAACAGGGGGGTCAGAGCTGGAAGCCGGGAACCAACGCCATAGATGCAGATCGGCTTACTTGCTATAGACGGCCAGTTGCCAATTTGTCGCCCAGCGCCTTTGGCCGCGAGACGGACCCGCGACCTCGCCACTTGTGGGGGTGACCCCGCCAGCCGCAAGGGCGGCCCGAGAAGGACCGGCGGCAGTTCCTGACGCCCTGGCGCTGGTGGTTGTCCGATTGCTGCACGAATGACGGCAGTCAGATTGGGGTTTGAACAGATGCATCAAGAAATGAATAGCGGCTCTACCTTAGGAAGGCTTCTAACAGATGAGCATGAGACCTGATGTGGCGGAGTCCTCGGGTGAACTCGTCAGGCTAGGTCTAAGACGAGGAGATGAAGAAGGAAGGCCGGGCGAGTAAGAACCGATGGCGTGTGCAGTTGCTCGCTCATGCCTGGCGGCTATTTATAAAACGGAGGCGTCAAGGCGGTTTCCTCGGGAGACGAGAAGGCACGGCGGATTTTATGCTAGAGTTAATCCACGTTTCTTGAATCTGGAACAGACGCGATGCATGGGAAGCGAGGCATTTCGATCGGCTTTTTGGGTCATTTACTTATGATCGGCTGGTGAGTCGATTTCTTCTACATCGGTGCTGAGGATCGGGCTGTTTAGCCGATTCAAAGACAAAACAAGTGAAAGGGCCGATTTCAGTCTGGCTGGCATACATTACACAATTGTTCAGTTCACAAGTGAGCAAAGTTGAATGAAAGATTACAACAAAGACCGAAGAGAAGAGACAACATCAGCATAGAGGCTCTGTCCAGCCTGCATCAATTCTTGATCTTCATTGGCCATCGATTTCAGAATGCTCAGTCGCTGGTGAATCTGTCTGCCTTTAAGGACCATAGCGCTGACTTGTTTTTTCTTCTAGGCAACGTCAACAGTACTGGTTGAGACGGTGATTTCGCGTTGAGTGATGGCTAGATTGACCTCTTCAAGCTTTTTCATCAGCTCATCACGCTTGGTCTTCAATAATTGCAGCTCTGATTCGGCCATGTCAATTGAAGATTTCAATGACTTAACTTACTCGGCTAGTCCAGTGGCTTCTTGTTTGTTGGTCAGTTTGTTGCTCTTCAGCTGTTCAAGCTCTGTCAGGTTTGCGTGTGCAGATGCGATCCTTGATGCGGCACTCTTGAATTTGGTGAGATGCTTCACGGAGTTGAAGGCTGCTAGACGAGTTTGTCGTTGGACCAGCTGGATAGCTTCATCAATTGGTTCGGGGTGCAGAGCTAGATCGACTAAATTTTCCTCCGGCCGAGGAAGAAGCTCACTCAGCCAATTTTTGAAATCTGGATCTGACACTGTCAGGGACTTGGAGCTAAGTTCTTCCTCATCATAGCACTCTTCCAGGTCGAAGGAGTTGCTGGGAGATGAAGGCTGTGGTACATGCGTTCACGTGTCAGACAATGATAATGTGAAGGGTAATCAGTCGATTTGTTGAAGGGAAAATTTACCTGTTAAGAGCCGAAAAGAAGTAGAGCCGATGAAGTTGTTGGTTGAATTGTCACGGCTATTTCTTTCCCAGCAATGGATGTGGCTTCAATACGTGTCTCTCTGGTTGATTGGGGCTCTGCAAGTTCAGAAGTTAGCATTACAATGAAAGCACGGTGGTGTTAACAGCCGAATAGTACTACCTGAAGATTTGGTAGGAGGTGATCCTTCTTTGTCAATCTCAGCCCATGTGTCTTCAAAGGAGGGGTTGTTCGGCTGTATTTTTGTAAGAAGTTAAAGATAAGTTTGGGATATCTAGGGAAGTGAAATTATACTATATTAATAATTCCAGCAAATACCTGGGTCTTGCCTGCTTCTTGCTGAATATTGGTGGTTTCAATCATGCTTAGAGAGCCTGCAGCAGTATCTTGATGGCTTGTGGTTTCTGGCTGGTTTTCAGTCTGAGTGCCCCTGAGCGGTGCCTGGATCAGCTGGGTGTTCACCTGGTGGAAAGCCGATTCAGTCAGATTCAGTCGGGCAGTTAAGTGAGTAATGCAGGAGATCCTTCGGGGTGTGCAGTTACCTGGGCAGTTTTCTTCTTGATCCTTGGTTTCTTGGTAATTGTCTTTTGAAGGTCAGATGAAGCTCTCCTTTTCGGAGCTGGGGCAAGTATGACATCCACAGGAGCTTTCATCATTTTCTTCAGTGATGGAGCTTGAGACCCTAACCTTGCAACTGGACAAGGAGGGTAGTAATTGACTTGCTCTAGTGGATCAGATTCTGGGTCCTGCAGGAAAGGGTTAGGATGCAGATAACAGCCGATTTTGATAGAATCGGTTAACAGTACTTACTGCTGATTCAGAAGTAAAGCTTGGGTCCAGAGCTTTGCACTTGTCATGAATCCCTTGACAGAAGAGATGGGCATGCCATTGTCACCACCAGTTGTCAAAGCTCTCATGCGTCATTGATATTTGACTCCATTTTTCAACTGTGTAGCGTGGTAGCTCTGTTTCCAGTTTGAAAACTCTATCAGTCTCGAGCATTTCAGTAATTTCGTCCCTGGGTTTCAAGAGGCGTAGGAATGGAAGATTGGGGAGCAGTTGCCCAAAGCCTAGTTGCCTTGCTGCCATATTTGGATGATAAAATTCATAAGAACGATGGCAAGGCTCATTACTGGTACCACGAAGATGCTTGAAGTCGACGGGTAGTGTGCAGGGTTTTATTATGGCATTGAATATGTCAACGGCCACATCATCAGAGCATCCTGTGCTGAACTTAAAGCTATAAGGCATTGGGAATTCATCATCTTCAACATAGGGGAGCCAGTTCAGGATTTCTGGTCCTAAGCCCCTGTAAAGTGCTTCAAGTAGCCGACCTCAATCGATATCGATTGTAATGGCTGAAGCAGCTTCGCCAAAGCTCTGGCAACCCCTGGTGACCTTGTTCTGATCTTCGGCATAATTGATGGAAGGGTAGCTGAGGTTGCTCAGGTCTGGTTTGGCCATCTTGTGCAAATGAAGGTTGAGCCACAGCTGGATCAACCACCAGGGGCCTGTTATGCACTGCACTTCTTCACCTCTCAGTAGATAGCCGGCAACTCGGCTCATCAGCCTGTAAGCAGCGCCCAGTAGCAGCTGACCTAAAGGAATTGAGTGCCCTTTAGACAGTTGCCTTGCAAGAGCTTTGAAAGGGTAGGCTAGACCGAGGGAGGCGCCACAAAAAACAAATCTCTCCTGCCATAGGATCAAAAAGGCTATGTACTCTTTTTCACTGATAATGGAGGTTGTTATATGGTGGGTGTTGATGTAGCCAGTCCAGCCTTTATATTCATTGAGCTTCGGGAATTGCTTTTCACCGGTGGAGAGGAGATCCCAAAACTGGTAAGTTCCAGTGATTTGAAGGCCGGTGAGCATGTGAATATCACCAAGGGTGATGGTCATCGGCCCATTTCCAAACATGAAGGCGTTCAGGGAATTTGACCAGAAATAGCTGGCGGCAATCAGGAGGGGCTCATTCTTTTTCATCTGACCGAGCGAGAGGTCAAGGCATTGGCTTAGATTGCGCAGCTCCCAATCTGCCCGCTTCTTCTCTGAAACGCGGCGAAACCAATTTATCCATCCAGTGGGCATGTTTGGCCAGTTCCGGAATGACCGCTTGGTCCATGATGATGCATCCACCAGTGGGCCTCTGAAAAGGATTTGGTTAGTCTCCTTACTGATGAACTCTGCGGGGTTTGGATCGTCCATCGGACCCAGGTAAAAGGCGAAAGGGACATCCTTCAGCGGAATCAAGATCTCGTTCTTCAGGTCTTGGTGATGAGCAATATGTGTGACCAATCAAGAAAGGATTCGTGAATGGAAGACAGGTCAGCGAGATTCATACCTCGGGGATCTCGGAAGGAGTTGCCATTACTTGCGGATTTTGGGAGCGGCGGATGGAAACCAGAGGCACAGCGAGAGCTTTTCTGGTTAGGGTTTCGATTTGGTGCGGAGCTTCAAAGTGCTGAGCGGGAGACTGTGATTTTGGCTGGCGAATGAAGTTTGATTCAAGACTCGATGCTAATTTTGGAATAAAGCCAGTTTATCCCAAAATTAGGGGCATGTGTTTTCGCCAAAATCTGGACTAAGCACAGATAGTCGATGCCGAACGCAGATAGCCGATTTCGGGACAGAGACAGAGGCAGAGATAGTCGATCGAGTCCCAGATCGGGTGTTGAGTTGAAGAAAGGAAGGCGCGATCAAAGGCAGAATCGATTGATGACGTCAGCGTGGATCTTTGGTGCCGGAAAGCGATCACGTTCGGAGTCCGTTTTGAAAGGGGAAGGTTGGACTTCAAGTTACCTTTAAATTAGGAGAGTTTGTTAGTTTCCATATCTATTTTGAGTTGTAATTCGACTAGGACTCTATCTTGTCACGCCCAGGGTATAAATATAAACCCCCGGCCATTGTAATACGTACGTACACATCAATCAACATACCTTTCGACTCCGTCCAAACCTTTAGGAGTAGGAGTAAATTAGATTCCGGCGAGTTTCTTCAAACGGGATGGGTGTCATCCGGTGGACGCAAGCTTGCTTGTAAGTACCATCATGCCTCGCTAAGTTTTGTCTCTTTAGTGTCATCCGATGGACACGGGAACATGGTAGATCAGGGTTGATTCTTGTTTGGTATAAGTTTAGCGTCAGCCAGTGGACGTGGACTTAGATCAAATAACGATTAGTTATCGATTCATGTTTGTTTTCTCGTTTAATCTATATTTAGCGTCATCCGGTGGATGAGTGCTTAGATTAAGCTTGATCATGCGCATGGATTAGTTATCGGCTCTAACTAAATTGGCGTCTTAGTTAGATTCATTAAGTTACCAAGATGTTATGTTATTCTTTATTGTTTATTTATTTGTACAACATCTTCTTACCCGATTAAGATTGCATAGTATTAGCTCTAGATCTATACAAAAGCATTCATCTGTGTTTTATTTATGCTCATATTATGTTACGATGGTTGCTTTCCTGCTTTATCGCCCAGTACTTTCGTAGTCTTGCTCGTATGTGTTGTGGGGGCTTGACAAGAGCTGATCTATATGGATGCAGAACCGCCAGCCTTTCAGACCGGTTCCGTATTCCTATTAAATTTGCTTGTGGCTATTGCCGCCATCAAGTGTTCTGCTTCACGGACCCTGTATCGGCTAAATAGCCGATGCGGCTATGCTTCCACGAGAAATACTAGCTTATCGATTGTATTTGCCAAATCGGCTAAATAGCCTATTTCTCTCTGTTTAATATTCAGACAGTTTGTATTGAATAATTTGACATGTTTGCATCAATCGATTACATCTTGGTCTGTTATAGCTTTTTGCATAAATCTGTTTAATGCAAATTGTCATATCTATTTACGCATATTAATCGATCATACACCTGTTCAATGATTATTCCGTAGAAAATCGATGCATGCATGCTGGAATCGACTCTTTAGTCGATCTCCGATCGTATCGGCTCTCAGTGCCATATAGTTGGAACTGTCTGGACCCACCAGCTGGCTCCGCCTTGTGTTACTGATTATTATCTTTTTCTTTGTCAATTGCAGGTCAAATTGATTGGCACGCTTGAAGGTCATCGGCACTCTCGGACCGGGTTTTGAAGCCAGCTGGATCTGAGAAGCCCAAACGCTTTTAAGATCGTATCCGGCTTCGCTGGTGTGTTGGGCGCAAGGAACCACCTTTTGTGCCAACAGATGCTAACAACTAAGTGTTTCACACTTTTAGACAGGTATGTTAGCAGGTTTTAAGCGCATTTGTAAGGCAAAGTTAGTCACTCTAGGTTAGATCAAGTGTATGCAACTAATATGCACCTGGAGCACTTGCCGACCGGGTTCACGAAACAATTCTCCTCTTAATAGTCTGGCCATCTATCCTAAATGTGATCTTACTCACTAAGTGTCTTGATCACCAAACCAAAGAGCCCCAACTTATATCTTTGCCTCTAGCTCTTTGATCCTTTGTTTTTTCTCTTTTTCTTCACTTGATCTCCACTTCTTAGCTCATGTCAACTTCATCCTCCTTACTAACCTTTTTAGGCTACACACACTTAGCTCATAGGTTAGTAACTAGGTTTCATCAATTTTCAAAACCAAACTAGGGACTTTCAGAACTACATGACCGGACTGCAATAAAATGGATGCCTAGATCGCATACGGACTTCGTTTTCGATGATCCACATGGTTGGAAACATAATTTTATAAGGCAGCCAATGGAACTGAACCCACGTAAAAACTCTTTCAGAATCAATGGTAATCGTTAAAATAAATCAGCGGCCAAAATCTGTTCTGGTGTTGCATCAATGTCTTTGGCCCCCTAGGTCGTGTATCGTCTTTGAGCCTATTAAGGGGCATGTCCAGGCGATGACCCTATGATGTATATATTCATACTCCGCCGCCGTCGTTAGGGTTTGAGTTTTTCTTAGATCATTGTTGTTGACAATCGTCGTTACATCAGTTTGTGAGACCCAAATTTGAGAATTTAATCAAACATCTGCAGTTTGTCCCAATCTTTGAGCTGCGTATTATTGAGTTCTTGCTTGCATTCTTCGTTTCACAGGCAAAGATTAGCCCTTGTTGGCGAGGTCAACCGGTTTGTGACACGGTTGGTAACTAGAAAAGTGGTGGTGTTAAGACTACAGGGTTCGAATCTTTGGTCACTCGGCAAAGTGGCCACATGTGGCACACCTGGGAACAAGCTTTGCCAAGTGTCAGACACTCGGCAAAGTTACATAGTTTGCCGAGTGTTAACACTCGGCAAACTGCTTAAGGTTTGCCGAGTGTCAAGCCTATGACACTCGGCAAACTGTGCATGTTTGCCGAGGGTCAAACGGTTGACACTCGACAAACCGGCCGTTAGGATTTCACCCGTTATCGTCTACATTTGCCGTGTGATGTATTTGACACTCGGCAAAAGTTTTACCGAGTGCTCGACATTTGACACTCAGCAAAGCAAGTTTTGCCGAGTGTTTTTTGCGCTTTGCCGAGTATCCCGGCAAACCGCTAGAATCCAGTAGTGATGTAGATCGTCCCCGATACTTATTATATTATCATGTGATCCTCATTGCCTCATATTTGGCCTAATATATACAAAGGTGGTTGTGGATGCCTTGCACGTCAGTCAAACAATCAATTGTCGTGTGATCCTCATCCCGTCGTTAGCCTCGCTCTAAAACGCACACAACTGGTTGTCGATAAGGATGGATTCGGATCCGATCCACATGAAATCAACACAGATAGCACCATTTACCATAAGGAAAGTCGTTTTAGATAAGATTTTTATGAAACATTGAGATATATAAATCATGAATAACTTTTAAATTATCGAGTTTGAAAATGTGAAACCTATATGAATCGATTTTTTCTTGAAATATACTTTCACACAAAACAGCCACATGCATTAATCGATGCTGAACATAGATATTTCCTTTTCAAAAACATACTTTCACACAAATATGCATGTCACGTTTTAATAAATATTTCTATAGAAATATAAAGTTAAAGTAATGTTTTGGAGACCTTGTTATTCTAAATGATTTTCTTTACAGGTATGGAGGGAATACACCTCATTCAATCAACCAATCAATCCTCATGCGATCCTCGTGCAGCCTAGCTTGCTCTAATACTACACAGCTAGCTCTGTGGATACCGTTTTATATCTCTAGCTGCATCGTCGCCATGCGCCTCAATCAATCAGCCCGGTCATCATAGGATCCTCGTGGTGGCCCCTTATTTATTCTGTCATTACCCATGTGTAATACACAGACGCGGATCTTCACGATTTGGGCATAGAAACAGATCAAGCATGCATTGCAGCTCGCTTCTTCACATACGAAACGATGCAGTATGCACAGTTGCACATATTTTATTTATTTATCTTTTGCAGGGAAAGGCCAGTTGAGCTTTATATTATTGATCAATAGGCCGGGTTACTATCCCCGGCCGCTAAATATTTTTGTGACCAAAAGAAAAAAAATCCGTTCCTTTATAAAAGTGACTACATGTATCAGCAACCACACATTATATCTTCATTCCGAATACGAAATGACAATGGCTCCATTCTTCAATAAATGTTACTATTTATGATATTAGAGCAGCCGGTTTTAGTTTAGTGACCAAGGCAAAACGTCAATTGTTATATAAAAGACAAAAATATTTGCTTTTGTAATTTTTTTCACTTACCGAAACACATGTAATGAGAACATCACTCTTTCGGATATATCCACTGATCCTACTACCAGTGTGCACGGATCAATTAATGACCTGATTTCGAATGCGACCACTAAATTTAGAGCTCAGCCGCTCGTTCCTAAGCGATCCTTTTCATACTTTTAAGAAAAAGACTACTCCCTAATGATGTTATCTTGCTTCTGAACATTGGAGAGAGAGAGAGAGAGAGTCATGAGGAGCTTGAAGAAAGGTGTGGACGCATAGAAGATCAGCAAGTACGTCCAATACTAGCCGGAGGACCGGTCCAACATGAATTCTGAGTCTGCCCCGAACAACAGGACTAGTCTGCAATAAAATGGATGCCTAGGTCGCATACGGACTTCGTTTTCGATGATCCACATGGTTGGAAGCATAATTTTATAAGGCAGCCAATGGAAGTGAACCCACGTAAAAACTCTTTTAGAATCAATGGGAATCGTTAAAATAAATCAGCGGCCAAAATCTGTTCTGGTGTTGCATCAATGTCTTTGGCCCCTGGGTCATGTATCATCTTTGAGCCTATTAAGAGGCATGTCCAGGCGGCGACCCTATGACCTATACATTCATACTCCGCCGCCGTCGTTAGGGTTTGAGTTTTGCTTAGATCATTGTTGTTGGCAATCGTCGTTACATCGGTTTGTGAGACCCCAATTTGACAATTTAATCAAACATCTACAGTTTGTCCCAATCTTTGAGCTGTGTATTTTTGAGTTCTTTCTTGCGTTCTTCGTTTCACATGCAAAGATTAGCCCTCGTTGGCGAGGTCAACCGGTTTGCGACACGGTTGGTAACTAGAAGAGTCATGGTGTTAAGACTACAGGGTTCGAATCTTTGGTTTTGAAACCAGATCGGTGTGTCTTGATCCCCCAAAACGAAAGTTATCCACCTAAAGGATGATTTTGGGAACTTTCACATCCCCATCAACAAGTCATCATGCAAGTAGGTGCCGTATTTTTTAAAGCTAAATTCAAAAAGATTTATGCATTCAATTTTATCCATGTGATAATTACATGTGGATCGTCCCCAATGCTTACTATATATGATCATGTGATCCTCGGCAAGGCCCCATATTTATTCCGTTGTTGGCCTAATACATACTCAAATTGGGGTATAAAGGTAGTTGTGGATGCCTTGCACTTCAATTAAACAACCAATTGCCATGTGATCCTCATGATCCCGTCGTTAGCCTCGCTCTAATACTTTCACAGCTTGGGATATATGTACTAGATTTTGAAGATAACATTACATCTATTTGTCCATTGATAGTTTTAGTATAGAGAACACATTATTTACGTATGTGGAGAATATAAATATATAACCCTAATGATAATGATTAGCCATATTAAAACTAACATTTATATGTCATTAACTAATAAATATATATATAATGTTATTGGCCACGTAATAGAAAAATTTTAAATAGTTTAAGTGATGCACGTTTTTTATAGATATACTAATTAGAGATGGATACACGTTTTTGATGGTTTGGGATGTACTTTGTTTTTTAATGATATGAATTATAGTGTCGGATGTTTCACACTTTTTTAATATGAACTGGAATCGGAGATAGAAAATCCTAGAAAGCGAATACGTATGTATAGATGCACATAACAACCAGAAATCAAATACGAATATAGATATTCATATTGACTCTAAAACGAATACGGATATTAGATGTTTTGGATATTTTAATATCCGCATCTATCCCTAGCCCCGTGGATACTGTGTATTGGCATCATATCTCTGCAATGGCGGCATACACCTCATTCAATCAACCAATCAAACGTCATTGGTGGGCCCATATTTTATTGTGACATTAGCCTCGCTCTAATACTCATGTTTAGACTGTGGATACCGTTTTATATCTCTGCATCGTCGCCATGCGCCTCAATCAATCAGTCCGGTCAATCATATGATCCTCGTGGTGGCCCCATATTTATTTGTCATTACCCTAGTTGTGTCATACCGTCGGGTATAGGAACAAATCAAGCACGCATTGCAGCTCGCTTCTTCGCACACGAAACTATGCACAGTCGCACATTTTTTATGTTTTATTTTTGCAGGGAAAGGCCAGTTGAGCTTTATATCACAGTCACGGCTGGAAACAGGCGCTTTGCCGAGTGTCCCTGACACTCGGGAAAGCCACTATTACACTCAGCAAAAGGTTTGCCCGTTTGCCGACTGTTCACTAGACTGCACGTGGCAACTAAGTTCCCAGGTGCCAGTATATTTTCACTTTGCCAAGTTTCTGGTCGGCTGCACTCGGCAAAAGCGCCCTTTGCCGAGTGCGACACACTTTGACAATCCCCGTTACATCGGTTTGTGAGACCACACTTTGAGACCTTAAGCATACATCTGTAGTTTGTCTCAATATTTGATCTACCTGCGTACTTTCGACTTCTTACTCGTGTTCTTCGTTTTGCGGGCAAGGATTAGCCCTCGTTTGCGAAGTCAACCGATTGGCAACACGGTTGATAACCAGACGAGTTGTGCTGCTAAGATTGTAGAGTTGAATCTTTGGATTTCAAACCAGATCGGTGTGTCGTGCTTGTCGGGTACCTCGATTAGGGGTACCCCATTTGAACGTGAAACCACACAAGTGTCAAACCTAACCACCCTAGGCTAGCCTCCGATTCGCCCGAGGCCTCAGCCTTGAGCTCGGGCGCAGACACATCCCTTGGGGAAATCAATTTGCTCGAGACCCCAGCGAACGGCCTCGGGCAACCTACTACCCTCGGGTGAGATATCTCCGTCCCGCCTGAGACTACAATGAACGCGCTCGGGAATCCCTCAACCCTCGAGCGCAAATCTCCGCCTGGCCCAAGGCCCCCTCATGACGTCAGCATCGTCGCCCATTGCACCTAAGGGCACCTCTTGCGCTCCCTCGTGTTATGAACGACGTATAGGAATATGAAGTAAAGAATCAAGCCACAGAGGAGACACACGATTTAACGTGGAAAACCCCTCAGATGTGAAGGGGAAAAACCACGGGCACCAGCCAGCAACAATCTCACTATCTCAAGAGTTTTGGGTTACACGCCTATGGCGGCTTACAAGAGAATCAAGTCTCCACGAAACCCTAGCAAGGGTGTATATACCGTACCGTACCGCGGGGGGCTCCGCCCCCCGCACCCCCCGAGTACAGGGGCGAGACCGGCCCATGGGCCGGCTTCAGACTCCGCTACGCTCCGGCCCAAGCCTCCGGCGACGGGCCTCCGCTTCGCTCCGTCAGAAGCCCGGCCTACATCCTGGAGTGAATTTGGAACAACTCCAACACCTCGGGCTAACTTTATGGGCACCCTCACATCAGGCGGGCCCACGCGCACGTTTCCTCCTTATGAACACATGTCCCCATATGGGTCAAATCATACGGCCTGACACCAGAGTCAGACCACCTCACCGTCACCCACACCGCCACAGGGGCAGGGTTACCGGCTATTATTCTGCCTAATCCCTCTCCCTGTGCGCCACGACGCGACGGGATGAGACGGCCATCATCTCCTAGCTCCTGTACCCACGCCCCGGTCAAACCGGGCCATCAATCCCTATGCTGCCAACTCCCTCTCTATGTAAAGGTGAATTCGCCCCGGGCCCCTATCTCTCAGGTGATGACAGCCACAGGAGCCGGAATGCTTGAGAATGAGTGCCTATGCCGGAGCAACGCCCAAAAGACGCACACCACGCTATGTACTGCACCTGATGGACAGCACCTCCACAGGGGCTGGCACGTTCTAAAGGACAACGCCCACGCCGCTACAGTCAAAGGCCATACCTCCAGAAGACGACGGATGACCGACCCCTCGGGAATTCTTCCTCAAGCGCCCCCGGTGCATGTTAGCTGCATGTAACCCTATTCCTACCTTGTGCCTATAAAAGGGAGTGCAGGGACCAATCTTAAGACAAGGGACAAACACACGAACACGCCTCTTCGCACAAGACAATAACGAAAATCACTCACATACACCACTCCATCATTCACATAGACTTGGAAAATTATCCCTCTCTCGCCTGCATGTAACCCTACCGCAAGCACTTTCTGGTGCAAGATAACACGAACCCCCTCTCTCGCGCACTAGACGTAGGGCAGCCCACTGCCCGAACCGGTATCAACTCCTGTGTTCATCTTGGCCACCATCCGGGACTTACCGATTGTCTAATTGAGGGGCACTTTGGAGGACGTATACATTTGGATTTGCCCTTCTTCTGTATATAGGTTATCCATTTTAATCAATTGCTGCCTCATTGGAGAATGGTTTTGGAAAATGTTTTGAACACATACTTGTCTCCTTGTTTTTTCATGCATGGAGACTCGACTCCTGTAATAGGGCTGAGGGGATTTGACTGGAGGAATGCCACGATTGACAGGACGAAGTAGCTCGAGCGTAAGCGAGAGGGGTGAGCTGGGGAGAGAAAGAAAGCTTGGGTTATAGTAGAATGAATAGTCGAACCAGAGAAAGATATTTGTTTCAATAGTTGTATTGTAATTTGTTGATAAATTGTAGATTTTACAGGCTAGAAAATTGGCACGCAATCACAAATTTACTAGCCGGCGTTATAAGACCCCCCTGGTCATACCACCAATAGTGCTCCACCAAAACCATAGTTATCCTTACCTAATGGAAGATTGGGAACCCATGTCCCCATCAACATGTCATCATGCAAGTAGGTGCCATATTTTTTGAAGCTAAATTGAAAAAAGATAGTGTAACCACCTCTTCAACGCACATCATGCACCGCTGGGCAAGTACTACCATAGTAAGTTTCTACATAATGAAAAATAGTGGTAGAAAATAAAAAGATAACTAAAGCACATGAGCTATAGTTATTTGTAGAGGATAAAATAGAACGACTAAAACTTTGCCAATAATGTAAAACACGGGTAGAAAAATAAAAGATAACTACAGCACTAGTGCCATATTTAATTTATGTAAAAAACATAAAATTTAAATTGCAAACTGGTTGTGTATACGTGCATGACTTAGAAAGCAAGGGAAATAATTGCAGATTGACTGAAAAAATAAGAAAATAAAAATTAAAGGACTTAAAAGAACAAGAAAATGATTGTAGATCATACGTGATTGAGAAACAGGAAAACCAAGTTTAAAGCACAGCAGACAACAATAGAACTAGCAATATCTTGCGTAGAAGCCAAATTGCACACCCACCAGACTAATAGTTAGTTATTGTTTCATATCTTATACAAGTATGTTGATTTATTTACACTACTAATAATGGTTAACGGACACAGACAAAGCAACAGCCTCCATCCAAAAGGTATCCGTTAATGTAGACCTACGGATGATTGTTTCACCCACCTCAGTTATCCTATTAACAGAGGTGCACCCTACTTAGCTCGACCCTGTTAATTGATTAACTGAGGCTGTTGTGCTAAGTCTCAGCCTCCGTTTAAGGATTAACGGAGGTACCTAGTTATTACTTGCCTACCTTCGTACATCACACTAGTACACAGGAGCTTTATAGTGGCGTCATGTATTTTTTTTATTGGCGGTTTCGCTTGACGTCCACCACTAGAAATCAGCGCCATTTTTACAGGCGGGTCACTTAAGGAACCGCCACTAGAAATCGATTTTTAGTGGCGGTTCCTTAAGTGACCCGCCAATAAAAATAGCCCATTTTTACTGGCGGGTCACTTAAGGAACCGCCACTAAAAATCGATTTCCAGTGGCGGTTCCTTAAATGGCCCGCCTGTAGAAATAATCTGAATTTTAATTTTTTTAATTTTGCAAATGACCTCATATGAAAAAACTGTCTAAATAAAAGTTGTAGATCTCGAAAAGTTATGAAACTTTGTAGTTGAAAATTTTTTCATTTAAAATCATCTTGTTGATGTAAATTACGGTCAAAGTTTGAAATTTAAAATTTGACTCTTTGATAAAAGCCTCGGATGGAGAAACACTCTACATGAACGTTGTAGATCTCGAAAAGTTACTCAACTTTATAGTTGATAACTTTTTCATTTGAATTCATTTAGGACCTCAAACAATCAATCTACTCTCGGTTTATTATAATATGGGGGAGCCGAAGTGGGATATAGTCACAAGTGAGAGTGTGGTGCAGTGGTAGGGAGGGGTACGCGCGAGAGAAAGGTTGCGGGTTTGAATCCCACTGGCCGTGTAGCGTGAGAATTTTGCGCGAAAAATGCCGCGACTTGCTATTTTTTTGTTTTGCTATTTTTAAAGCACGATTTTTGGAAAATGATTTGTACTGGCGGTTTCTTAAGTGAACCGCCAGTACAGATCGATTTGTACTGACGGTTCACAAGCAACCGCCAGTAAAAATTGCCGATTTCTACTGGCCTCTAGCACTGGCGGTTGTCAAAAACGCCTGTAAAAATACGTTTACAACCGCCAGTGCAAACCTTCTCTGTACTAGTGTCATTTTCTAGTATAAAAAATAGTTTCTCGCCGTTTGATTTGAATTTGAATTTGAATTCTATTTCACGAATTAAACACAGACAAAACATAAAATTAAATATATATGCAATATATATAACCTCCTCAGATATCAACATGAGCCAAGCCCCGTTGATCCATGAATGAAATTTCGTGCACGTGCTTTACATGCATGTCCTACACGCCGATATATGACCATATTCCATAATTCCATATAGAGTTAGATAGATAGAGACTGTTGTGGGCCATCCAATCATCTTGAAATTGAGAACTGAGTATAGTGGGACATATATATATATATATATGGACCTCCTCAGACGTCCAATAATAACCATCTTCAACATCCGCAAATGGCTACGAACAACGCTACCACTCCTGAGGCGAGGATTGTCGACCCCTCAGCCTCAGTATGGGGTGACTTCTTCATCGACTACGTCCCTAAACCGATGCAGGCACGCCTTCATGCTCGATTTATTAATTTTAAACCGATGCAGGCACGCCTTCTTGCTCGATTTATTAATTTTTAACATGTCCCGTGTGTGTCTATGCTATACTAGATGTGTGCATGCCTTTAATTTGCATATATAACTTGTAGATATCGGAGGGAAGCATGAGGGAGAGGGTCAATCAATTGAGGAAGGAGGTGTGTGGACTGTTTGAGGCTTGCAGCGACAGCAACGCGGTGCAACAAATTAACCTTGTGGACACCCTCCAGCATCTGAGTATTGATCATCTCTTCCAGGAGCAGATTGGTGCCACGCTACGCAGCATCCATGACTATGGAGGATTCAGTAGCCTCCATGAAGTTGCCCTGCGATTTCGCCTCCTTAGGACCCATGGTCTTTGGGTTTCTCCAGGTAGGTATATATGTTTTTGTGTGTGTGTGCGCGCGCGCACGCGCCTGCATATATATTTTTTGCCTGCATATATATAGTTTGTATACGATTAGCATGATAATTCTGTTACCATATTTTAATTACAGACGAATTGATCAGCAAGTTCAGAGGCGATGATGGAAGCTTCCGTATAGAAATAGCGAATGATTATAGAGGCTTATTAAGCTTATACAATGCAGCTCACCTTTTAACGCACGGAGAGAAGGAACTTGATGAAGCAATTCTATTTGCAAGGCATCATTTGGGACTGGGATTATTAACAAGTAGCATCAAGGCCCCATTAGCTGGTCAAGTAACCCGGGCCCTTGAGCTAGCATTGCCAAGAACAATGAAGAGATTGGAGGCCCTTGACTATATGTCCGAATACGCTCAAGAGCAAACATACAATCCCTCCATACTAGAGCTTGCAAAGCTGGATTTTAACCTACTTCAACGTCTTCATTTGAAAGAGCTCAAAGCCATTTGCAAGTACGCGTGTTCTAAACTTGTCATTATCTCTTATAAAAACATGTGCATGGAAAAATCATGAATAACTTTTAAATTGTTGAGTTTTGAAATATGAAAACTATATAAATAGATTTGTCTTCAAATATACTTTCATAAAAGTATACATATATCACTTTTCAATAAATATTTTTATAGAAATATGAAGCCAAAGTCATGCTTTGAAGTCAGCGTCGTTGTCCTAAACGACATTTAAATCGTATAAGGAGGGAGTATATAGGTACCAAATTGGCAAATTTTTGTACCTTCAATTCGTAGGTGTAATTAATCTGTTAGCTCCAAATTAAGGACAGTAAATGTTGTATTCATTTTAGTACCTCATGTGAGATGCAGTAGTCGGGGAACATACATTACTCTTCAAAGCTTTGTAAAAAGGCTAAATAATTTCTACTGATGAACAGAAATTAGTCCACGCCTAGCCTACTGATGTTATATAGACAAAATGTTTCAGATGGTGGAAGGATATTTACCAAGAAGTGGAACTAAGCTACGTGCGTGATAGTGCGGTTGCGTGTTTCTTATGGGCCTACACAGCATACTACGAGCAAGATCACTCACGAGCTCGGGCAATGTTTACGAAATTTTATTTACTAACGACCATGCTGGATGATACTTATGATGAACATGCTACCTTAGATGAGGCGAGCAAGCTCACTGAAGCCTTACGAAGGTTCGTATTATTAGTCAGTTTGATCATTACATGAACGTATTATTCTAGCCTACTGTACATGGATTCGCTTGCTGGTTTAATTTGGATGCGAGATATATATTGTATGTTGCAGATGGGACTATAGTGCAGTTTCTATGTTACCGGAGTACCTGAGAAAGTTGTACCTGAGGCAGTTACGAAGCTACGAAGACTTTGAGGATGAACTGCAACCAAATGAGCGGTACCGTGTGGCTTACACCAGGGAAGCGGTAAGCACAGACTAATTATGAAACAACCACACCAACAAGCCAATCAATGGTCAAATTATTTTCATCAGTAACGATGTATTGTCTGTACGTACAGATTCAGATGACGTCTGAAAGTTATCTCCAGGAAAGTGAATGGTTTCATCAGAATCACATGCCAACTTTTAAAGAAAAAGTGAAGGTGTCTACGACATCGATCACACCTCAAGCATCAGCTACCGCGATGCTAATGGGCATGGGTGATGAAGCAACCAGAGATGCATTTGAGTGGGCATTGAGGGGAGACACTGCTGTTATGATCTTTGGGAGGATAGCCCGTTTATCGAACGACATTGCTGCATTTAATGTAGAGTTTGTTTCCATATCGTTTTTTATGTACATAAGGTTATTAATCAATTCTCATCAAGTGCTTCTCTTGTGGCTCACTATGTTGTGTTAATTTGCAGAGTGGGAAGACCAAGAAAGAAGCACCAACCTCCGTGGAGTGCTACATGAACGAGTACAATGTAACAAGTGAGGTAGCCATGACTGAGATAGGCTACCTAATTGAGGATGGGTGGAAGATAGCAAACAAAGCTCGATTCGAGCATCCTGATGAGCTACTTCCAGCGGTGCAGCGAATTATCAACCTGACAATGTGTGTGCCATTCATGTATGGTGCCAAAAAGGACAAACACACAAATGCCGACAAGGTTATGAAGGAGACGATTGAGCGCCTTTTCATCAATCCAATACCCCTCTAGCTAGAAATCTATGGATGGTGTTAAATGCAGCCCACCCAAAGGCTGCATACATGCATTGGGGTATTTATCAACCAATAAAGAGTGATGTATGCTTGCATATCGCTCTTTGTTTCATGAACCTGTACTTGTAACCTTTTGTTTACTTTATGTTTAATAAATACTAGTTGGGTGAAACCCCTCCTGTTTTCCTCAAAAATGTATGCTCGCAAAGTGTATCTTGACATATTTATCTTAAATAACAATAAAAAAAAATAAAACTTGTAATGGAAAATTTATCCTCTTCAAAATGGAAATAGTTGCATCCTATGCACCTTAACATGTGCTTGATATTTTTCAAAGTAAATAATGCATGAGTCTCTTTTGATACTGGATGACTCATGCATTTCTCCACTCCCCACTATAGGTAACATATATTTTTAAAGATCCGACCAATTCAGCATGTATTAATAAGGAAACTACAGGTAATATGACGATGTTCACACATTTTTTTTCTCTGATTATTAAGTGTGCTGACCAAGAGTAAGTAATACTATAATTTATTATATGTGCTTGTACTAGCTAGAACACCAAAAAAATGCTTGAATTACAATATATTGTAATGCGGAATAACTCCCTATTCTACCATACTTGTTCATGAACTCAGAAGAAAAAGTTCCACAATCCTTGTCCATTGAAGATAGGAAGAGTGAAACTATATTGTAGTATTTTACCCCTAACTAAATACTTCGATAGAAAAAAAATGCTTGCGTTATTTCATTAAATAGGGGTATGGATGGTCATTTCACATTATTTCCACTTAAAATAAAACTAAAATTTCTTGATCTATGTGCACATGGCGTACCATGTACAAGTATTGCAAAGTGGGGGAGAAGTATTGATTTAGTCGCAATCTCCTGGTGCCACCCAAGTGAAGTGGCCATAAATAAAGTGGTTGTGAACTGTGACCGAAACTTGTTGTCTACGTTGATAGAAAGTGGAGTCACAGAAATAACTCATATATACTTAAACTTAAACGCCACCTACAACTTAAAATATGTTGGGTTCTTGAAAATAACTTAATTTTTCCGTAAAACGCATTAATGAGTAGTTATTCGGACGCCTAACTATCCGCTAGGAGACTTGGTCTTTATAAGGAAAAATGTCCCTGAACCAAAAAATAAATGATCAAGGGCATTCTTGCCTGGTAGTATCGTGCTAGGTGGGAGACAGGTCCTTATGTTATGAGAGTGCAATGCAACGAACTAGGCAGATTACAACGCACAGCATGTAGCCATGTAGGCAAGGGAGGCATTTGGAACCACAATGTTTTGTTAAATTCTGCTTCACTCTCTGTGTATCCAGTGCTGGAGTCGGGTCTCCTATAGTCGCTGCCTTCTTGCAGTGGTACTTCTGGTCTAGTGGTTGAATGCAAAATATTCTGATTATCACAGCTTCATTCCATAGATCTGACCGTCGTTTCACCATCCGATGGTCCAGAACATTAGAAAGCAAGATAGCACAATGAGGGATTGGTGAGTAAAGAGTTGATACATTCTGTATCCTCACTTCATCCTCTGTTCATCCATAAATCCAGTTTCATTGAGCTAATCAGGCAAGTATGTAGCAGTCACGCATTGGTAAATGCTACGCGCATCATTAATTTGGATGTCTTCATGCCTTCCACATGTTTTACAGATTACACCACAAAATTTTTACTTGGTGCCCAGGGGCATTCGTCTGATTTCTGGTGAGTTCTTAAACGCTAAGCCAGGTAGGAGAATGCAATGAAAAGAACTACGCATGTTACAACAGCAGCATGTGGCATTGGGAACCAACATTTTACTAAGCTCGACCTGACTCTGTGATCAGAAAGCTCCACTCTTCCACTTTGGTTCATGCTGCGCGCATTCCTTTTGCGGATAACACGAGACAAATTGTACTTTGTGCAAGTGTGCATATATATTGACTTGTAAGTAAATAGTAAAATCTTGTTTAGTTCGTGAGCGTAAAGTTTTTGCATGTCATGTCAGATGTTCCATGAAATATCGCATGTGGTGTTCGAATGGATACTAATGAAAAAACTAATTACAGAACTTCCGAGTAAACCACGATACATAAACCTAATTAATCTGTCATTAGCAAAAAAAAAATAATGAGCACCACATTGTCAACTCATAGACTAATTAGGCTTAAAATATTCGTCTCGCATCGGTGCAATTAGTTATGTTTTTCATCTACACTTAATACTCAATGCATGTGTTTTAACACCCGATATGATGGGGTGTACAGTTTTCGTGTTGGAACCTACCAAGGCCTAAGAAGGCAAAGTGGAAAACATGCATTTGACAAACGGGCAGCAATGTAGCGCAGGTGTTATGAAATTGATACTGTTTCTTAAGAACTTTGTTTCACGGCCTGAGCCTCTGCTGCAGCCATGGGATCTGTCGTCTCTTCTTCTTTCTCGCCTTCCCTTTCCGCAGCCAGTTTCTCCCTGTGCAGCTTCTCTGCTGCCTGCATTGCTGCACGGTGCTCTGCCTGCAGCCGTTGCATCTCCTCTTCCTGCTGCTGCCTCTCGAACCAAGTGTCCGCATCAGCCCAAACTGAACACAAATAAAACATACTTGTGAGCAATAAGGTTATGGGTCGAGCAATCAATGCTGATGAAACACTCAGATCAAGCTAAAACCCCACATACCAGTCATTTTCTAAATGTCTACAAAGCTCAAATAATTGAAGCACAGACAACTGAATTTTTGTTTTGGGTCTTCCTAAGTAACACAATAGATCTAAAATAATGAAATAAAATATGCAACTTTTTGCGCAACAGATACTTCTTTTAATGCACTTTTAATTGGATTGAATGGAAGTCACGTGATATTGCCAACTAAGTATCATTTGAGCATAACAGATTTATGATGTTAAAATTAAATGGCGTGTCAACAATTTCATGGAAATAGTTGCAACCATACTACCGGGCAAGAGTTCATCAGAACATAAAGTATAGCAAATGCTTCTTCGGTGATTTTTTTTCAGTTGCAAGGCCCACGAATACAAACGTTTATTTCAGCACCTCCGAAGCCTACAATTGTCACTGTTCTCTTATACCCTTGTTTATCAATATTATATACACAGTAAGGGTACTCCCCAAACTGATTTCATCAAAAGTAATAACCACCAACTGATTTCACGCGGACAACCAATTCTGCAATCAATATGGAATTCTAACAAATATGTGTGTGACTTTAACTTTAGGACCAACTCCTGTAAAGGACAATACAAAATTAAAAAATGTATAACCTGGAACAAAATCTGTTCCGCACTTCTGCCAGACTGTGTAAGTTTTTTTTTCTACAAACTAATTTATTGAGATATATGAAAAATCAATAATATAGGCATCAGGTCAGGTCAGAACATTGGTGCCGATTATAGTTACTGACACTGTAGAGATGATTGGTTCATCTGATGAATGGTAAAACATGTGGACCAGTCATTAAACTAAAAAAAGGGCAGACCTAGTGCTGGATAAGCTCCCACGTGAATTGGGTACTCGGGAAGGGAAATATGGCAAGCCTTTGCCCTGTTTTTGACAGAGGACGCTTGAACCCAGGACCAGTTCAAAATATTGTATTTAAATACTTATATATTTGGAACCTGTAAATGTTTTATTTATATGCAGTTGTACTAACCTAAATATAGCTCAAAGTACCAAGTTAAATAAGAACAGGGGTAATAATTCATAGCTCAGATAGTTGTCACCCAATGTGTGCGCTAGGGCACGGAGGGGTGAGGTTGCAAGTTCAATCCCCTAGACAGTAAACCATTGAGGCTCCATTTGGATGTAGATATTGAGTTGCTGGAATTGAATTTGGTTCTAATACCAAATCATAGTAGTATTGGAAATGGACTACAAAACCAATTCTGTTGTTTGGATGCATAGGATATTGCTAGTTGGAATAAGGGCTCATGACGGCGGCGTTGGGGCTCACGTGAAGGAAAGCGGCAGAGATTGGGACGGCACGAGTGGAGAGGGAGTCATCGGGGCCAGGGAGAGGAGACGTCGCACAACACTTAGATCGCAGGCGGCATCACGGTAGGCCACCGGCAGGGGAGGCGCTGGGTCAGGAGAGCCCAATTCCACCCAATACAAAGGAAGGCTTTGTATCGGGAGAGCCCAGTTGTAGTTGTAGTACAATACTAAGGTATTGGAGTTGCAATTCCAAATATCAATGGCAAAGACATCCAAACGGCATAATTAGGAAATCTAATTCCAATTCCCAATTCCAGGCTCCTATATCTACATCCAAACAGGGTGTGAGAGATATCAAAAACACATTTTCCCCTGAGCTTTCCACTAAATGATCTTTTAGGTAAAGAGAACCGAAGCCGGCTCCGTATCAGACTACTTTCCAGTTGAACAAGCAAAACGCCCTAGCAATATTGCAATCCAGACCATCACTTCATGTAATTTGAACTACACCTAATTTAAGGTTCACACAATGGAGCCCTAGCAGTAAAACAGTTGTCGTTACCATGAGAAAGCTTAGAATAGGATGGGGTGGATGATAATATGTCATGAGCAGCTTGAACAAAAAAATTGAAAAAAAAAAAACAGCTTGAACAAAAAAAATCGCTTGAACAATCCATCCTGGGTATCCAGATTGACAAAAAAAAAATTGTGTCTATATTTGATAAAGCAGCTTGAACAATAAACAGATGTATTTGGGGAGCAGGGCATCCATTATCAACTAAAATCACTTCGGCATTCCCAGCAAATGGTATTGATCAAGGTAACATGCTGGCTCAACAGCAGGTCAACTAACCTATGTGATTGGATAGGTCCTACTACGCTTCACCTCTAATGAAGGATAAGGTGATGAACAATAGTTGCAATGGATACTGCATTATGTATGTGTATGTGTATTAACTTAACTGCTGATGGACATAAGACGATGACTAGGTTACACTCTCTGTGTATTCAGCAAAGTTATTAGGACCAGACCAGACCGGCGGTCGGACCGGTAAAAGACCGAATCAGAGCCTACACCGGTCCGGTTCACTTAAAAGACTGCCTGTGCAATCGAACCGCTTGAACTGGCCGGTAACATTCAAACCGGAATGGTTTTGTAGCTTATCCAAAAATACACCTCAGTGTGCTGAGGATAACCTTATATAATAGGGGGTAGTATTCGAAAACTGTTACAATGTGCTACGGCCTGCGTGTGGCTTTGGCGGCGTGGCAGCTACTGCAGGCGGCGGCGGCTCGTGGCAGGTGCAACGGTCGGCGGGTGCTGCGGCCCTGTGGGACTGCAGGTCCGGTCAGCGGGTGCTGCAGGTGCTGTGCGGCCTCTGCTCCAGCTCCAAATTTGCTTGTGTTAAGTATTAAATATTGATTCTTTTTATACAAATACACACAACACAGATTCTGTGTGGTAATGTACAAATGTGCTAGACATTTTAGGTAGAGGGACGTGGGCCCAAGTCAGTGTGAATTTGTGTCATCCACCATGGTTTGTGATAGCGTAGGATGGATAAGTCTGCATTTGGGTGCAGTTACTCGGATAGCCTCCAAGTGTGTGTGATTTAGAACTTGAAGGTTCGGATCCCATATTGTCAGATCTGGTTAATTTGTTACTGAGTTCAAGTTTTCAATCCTATGATAATTGATAACCTGCCGTACATAGCTATTTAGCTTGCTTTTTTTTGTTTTTGTTTTTGTTTTTGAGTTCAAGTTTTCAATCCTATGATAATTGATAACCTGCCTTAGTTAGCTAGTTAGCTTACTGGTTTTTTTTTTTAGATCAAATTTTCAACGCTGTGTTAATTCATAACCTGCCTTACTTAATTATACCCACATAACCTGCCTTACTTAGATATACCCACATATACCCACATAACACCACATAACAATTGAACCGATGGTTCTAAACAGTTAGACCAATGAACCAGTGAACCGATGGACTCACCGGTTCAATGTCCAGTCCGGTTCTAATAACTATGGTATTCAGTGCTACTAAGCTGATGGATTACTAGAGAACACCAACGAACCACTGCACCATGAAAACCATGAACTGCATCATAGTTCGGCTAGGCGGCGACTACTCGGCGACTACGCGTGCCTAGTCGCTGGGCGAAGCCCGTCGCCGCGACTAGGGGGCTAGGCGGGCTCCTAGGCGGGCTAGGTGTTGTTGAAGGAGTCAGAGCGGCGTAGGCAGTCCAAATTTTGGCAGGCAGACGCGCTGGGGAGGGAAAGGGTGGGATTGGGCAAGCGTGCACGCGGGAAGCAGGCGCGCGTGAGAAAAGAAGAAATCAAGCGTGCAGTAAGGATAAAGAGCAGCCCATGAGCTGCTTCCTCCCTCCCAGCTCTCCTCTGCTCCCTGTCTGGCTGTCTCCTGGCTGTCTCCCTGTCTCCTCTGCTCCTTGTCTGGCTGTCTCTTTGTCTCCTCTGCTTCTCTGCTCCCTCTCCTCTGCAATTCTGCATCACCGAGCAAACGCCTAGAGAACGCCTAGGCGCACCTAGGCGCTAGGCGACGGGTCTCCGCCTAGAAACCGCCCAGCGCCTGGCTGGACTTTGAACTTCATTACTACTAGCACACTGTAATGTAATGAAGATAAAACCTCTCAACTGTCAACTCTGAACTATCTTCCTAATTATCACATAACACACAAGTATTTCTTTGCTTCTGCAATGCTGACCATAAGATGCAAAGTGAAAGAAATGGAATATTCCACACCATAACAGAGAACGCAGTAGTTTGAACCAAACCAAGCAGGGGTTGATGTTTTTACCACAAAAACCAATTCTGATAACTACAAAAGTTGCAAAGCACAAACAACTGTTTATCTGTTGATTGCTTCTAAGTATAAAGTGTTGTAGCAGAATGCTTAAAATCAACTATTCAAGATCTTATACACATAGAACATCCATCAACCAAAACTTGTTGACATTTGAACAATTGAGTTCAAACACAAGGATCCATCTTGCTTGTGCATTTACGAAGAGATTTTGCTATAGTTGAAGACAGAAGTGGCCACATATGAATAACATCCAAAAATCTGTAGACCTGTAATGGTATTGCTTGTGCATTTAGAATGAAATTTCGTTATAGTTGAAGACATAAATGACCACATATGAATACCATCCAAAAATCCGTAGAATAATTGTATATATGTGATGGAGCATTTACTTCACTATTCACAAACATTCCATATAACTAGGATTTTCAACAGTTCTTACCTTTCTTGCTCCAATTTTATGCATTCTCATTTTCCTCCCAGGAACATAGGTATAAATAAACTATAATGCGACCCTAAAAATCAGAAGCAATTTCCTCACCCTCAAAGTTCGAACCATGCTTTTGAACCGAATTACAACCAACCTTTTTTGTGAAAAAGAGTTATGGCAGTCCTTGCCCTAATAAGCTAGTCAGGTAACCAAAACAAGCAATCGAGCAGCTAGTAAGGCAGGCCGCCAGAGCCCCCAAATGAAGAAGCAAAGGAAATACGGAGGGAGAAACACAGGAAACGGAAGACTCACTTGGCTGGGCAGCCCATCCCTGCTCCCCTCCCTTGATGCGCTCGGGGAAGGCGTAGTTGACGGTGAGCACGCGGCCGAAGAGCTCGGCGCCGTCCATGTTGTCCATGGCGGCGGCGGCGTCCTCGCGCTCGAGGAAGGTGACGAAGCCGAAGGAGCGGTGCTTCTGCGTGGCCTGGTCGAGCGGCGTCTTGACGTCCTTGACCTCGCCGAAGGGCACGAACGCGGCGTGCAGGATCTTCTCGTCCACCTCCTCCGCCAGCCCACCTGCGGCATCAGTGGTCGAGGAAGCTCGGGTTAGTCCACGCGCACAGGGAATCCGTCCGTCGGACGACGACCCGCGACCAAGAAAGTAAGTACAAGGTCCTGTCGTGGCCACCGCGAGTATTCTTGCTCAGGAATTTCGTCGAGCAGGTGACGCGCGCGGCCAAGAAGGTGGGAGATCGCACAAAGGAGCGCTCGCGCGCGCGCCCGCTTCGAAGAGGAAGAGGAAGAGGTGGTGGGCTTACCGACGTAGAGGGTGTTCTTCTGCACGGGCTGGTTCATGTCTCCGGCGGCGAGGTAGGCTGCTGGTGCTCCTGGGAGAGGGCAGGAGACAGGAAGACGGGGGAGTCTGGCTTTCGGGGTTTTTTTTTTTTTTTTTCTTCAGTGCTCGCTGGACGGAGAAGGATCCGGACTGGCGTATTAGATACAAGTCTCTGCAGCGCGAAGCCCAACTGGGTGGCCCATTTAGTGCACTACCAAGTACTAGGCCCGATCAGCCCGACCCAACAGCCCAGCTCCCAGCTCTAAGCTCCAGCCCCCGAGCCCCGGAGGCCCACTAGGCTCCATCCCCAATTCCAACGAGCAGCTGAGCTAATGGCGCCAGCAGCTGAGCGGTGGCGCGGGGCGGCAGCGCGAGCGAGGCGAGGCGGCTGCTGAGCTACTGCTAATGGCACGGCCGTTCTCGTCGCTGGCGCACTCCTCGTATCGCCGCAGGATCGTCGAGTGCAAAGCGGCGGCTTACTCCTCGCGGCTCCCTTCCCGCGCGAGGCCGCCCGCACCCCCCCGTATCGCTGCCAGCTCCAACGACAACACCCCAGGTGAAATTTCTCCGCGCAAACGCAAACTGCTTGACCCCAGGAATAGTCAGTCAACAAACCTGTGTACGTGTTGTTGTTATTTCTATGTTCTGTGGTTCGTTAATTCTAAGGATTAGGGGAAAGAAATCGGGTATTAGTACTTTATATAGTTGATCTTTCTAGTGCAAAATGCAAACCAACTCTGATTAGGGTTGTTCTCTGTTTATCTATCAGTTCAATTAAAGACTATCTCCACATTTCACAAATCTAGGGTTGTTCTCTGTTTGTCTATCAGTTCGATTAAAGACTATCTCCACATTTCACTGGAGAAATTTACATAGATTACATATGATAGTGTGGGCAACTCCAGTACCAGATGCCAATCCTAGAGACTGAAGTAGCATTTCCTTTGGAAGTTACAAGTCAAACTCCAAGCCCCAGCAGATTTCCTGTGTGCTATTGCTTCTTTCTGGGTGGTGTCAGTTCGCATGTGTCTGGATCTTCGCTGTTTCATTGATTTGGTTCTTTCTTTCAGCGCGTGGAACTGATAGTAGCATCATTACGATTCAGACAATGATGCAGTGGGAGACCCTGAATCATATGGCCTACAAATCTGGGAGCCTTGGCAAGTCTGATGGAAAGCTGGCCTTGAAGATACTGAGTTCTATTGTGGAGCGATCAGGTTTAGATCGAATTACCTATATTTACTGTATGGCTGTTCCAGTTCTCATCAAGGCTCAAATGCATTCGCAAGCAATGCCATTGTTGAAGCATCTTGCTATGACGGGATTCTCCTGCACTGCTATTTTTATCTCCCTCTTGCGGATCACTTCACGTTTTGATTCCACCACTCATCTCGTTTTTGAACTTCTAGTCAAAACATATGTCAAGGAAAGAAAAGTGCTGGACACAGCTGTGGCAGTTCTCTTTATGGATGATTGTGGCTTTAAGGTTTCACCTGTTTCTTGCAATACCATCCTTAATGCTCTTGTGGAGGAAGGGGAATCAAAGCATGTTTGGTTGTTCTTGAGAGAGAGTTTGGCCCGTAAGTTTCCTTTGGATGTTACCACTTGCAATATTCTTCTGAATTCCCTATGCACCAATGGAGAATTTAGAAAGGCTGAAGATATGCTTCAGAAGATGAAGAGTTGTCGCCTATCTAATTCTGTCACTTATAATACAATACTACAATGGTATATTAAGAACGGAAGATTTAAGGCTGCCCTGTGTGTTCTAGAAGATATGGAGACGGATAGTATACAGGCAGATATATATACCTTCAACATCATGATAGCTAAATTATGTAGAATAAAGAGGAGTGTGCATGCTTTCCTTTTGCTCAAAAGAATGAGGAAAGATGACTTAACACCTGATGAATGTACTTATAATACTTTGATCAATGGGTTTTTTGGTGAAGGTAAGATAAATCATGCTCGCTATGTCTTTAATCATATGCTGTGACAAACTTTGGTTCCAAGTGTAGCTACTTACACTACAATGATTGATGGGTACTGCCGAAACAGGAGAATTGATAAGGCCCTAAGTGTTCTGTCAGAAATGCAAATTACTGGTGTCATACCAAGTAAACTAACTTATAGTGCTTTGTTGAACGGTTACTGCAAAGTTTCCATGCTGGGACCTGCTCTAGATCTTATGGAAGAGATGAAATCAAGAGGTATAACCATCAATAAGACGATGTGTACTATTCTCATTGATGGTTTCTGTCAAGCGGGTGAGATTTCCAAGGCTAAACAAATTTTGAAGAATATGCTTGAGGATGGAATTGATCCAGATGTCGTCACTTATTCAGCATTGATCAATGGTATGTGCAGGATGGCTAAGATTCATGAAACAACAGAAATTTTGTCAAGGATGCAGAAAAGTGGAATTTTACCTGACGATGTGCTATTTACAACTCTGATTTGTTACTATTGTCAGGCAGGGTATGTCAAGGAAGCACTAAAGCATTTTGTGGACATTTATCGAAGGGGGTTAGTTGCCAATCCAGTTATCCATAATGCATTATTACGTGCTTTCTATAGAGACGGAATGATAACAGAGGCTGAACACTTTAGACAAAACACATATCCATACCTACACAATTCTTCTCAGTGGTTTTTGCAGGAAAGGTAAGATTTTGCCTGCGTTAGTCGTGTTGCAGATGATGTTGGAGAAAGGAGTAGTCCCTGATACTGTTGCATATTCCTGCTTGCTGAATGGGTTGATCAACGAAGGCCAAGTGAAGGCTGCTTCTTATGTTTTCCAGGAGATCATTTGCAAGGAAGGCCGTTATGCAGACTGTATTACCTATAATTCATTGATGAATGGGTATCTCAAGGGTGGAAACATGAATACTATAAAAAGGATGATGTCTGATATGTATCAGAACGAGGTTTATCCAAACTCTGCTAGCTACAACATACTTATGCATGGGTATGTCAAGAGGGGACAATTTTCTATGTCCTTGTATCTGTACAAATATGGTGAGGAAAGGAATCAGGCCAGACAATGTTACATATCGCTTACTCATTCTTGGGCATTCTGAGTGTGGGTTGATTGATATTGCAGTTAAGTTCTTGGAGAAGATGGTCTTAGAAGGCATTTTCCCTGATAGGTTAGTTTTCGATATACTGATTACAGGTTTCAGTGAGAAATCCAAGATGCATAATGCACTACAACTTTTCAATTGTATGAAGTGGTTACGTATGTCACCCAGCAGTAAAACTTTTAGTGCTATGATAAATGGATTGATCAGAAAAAATTACTTGGACCAGAGTCACAAAGTTTTACATGAGATGTTACAAGTAGGGCTTCAACCAAACTATACACACTATATTGCATTGGTCAATGCAAAATGTCGGGTTGGTGAGACAAGCATATCTCTGATGCACTAGATATTTATGGAGAGATGAAATCTAAGGGTCTTTGGCCGAATGTTACTACCTATATCACACTTACTGGAGCCATGTATTCGACAGGGAGAATGCAGAGTGGAGAGGAACTACTGGAGGATATAGAAGAAAGGGGGGTCTTATTCAGGCGCATAAGCAGCTTGAAAATCTTGAAAGACGGATGGAGGATGCAATTAGACGGCTGAACATAATAAGAAACTGCAGAAAGGAAGTGCCTTTTAGAGGTGTTGAGCTACTACCTGTGGATCCTGAACCCATGTGTAATGCTGCTAGTGATTGTAAACGTAGAGGAATTTGAACATTTGAACAATATGGTTGGCACAAAACTAGTGGTATCTTTTCTGAGTAGTGCTTGTGATGCCTTGCATTGTTGTGTTACTCTGCTGAGGGATCCATAGATCCATCTCTAGATATGTTGAATATGTCATTTTCCTTAAACAGCTAATTCAGGTTAGGTGCTGTGCTAATTTTATTATTGTGTTTTTTTTGTGATAATACTATGTCTTCACCTTATCATCTGTTTGGTACTTTGGTGTTTGCAGAAATACAAAATTACCTGGGGAGGAAGAGGGACCTCACATATATTTCAGTGGATCCTTGGGGCAGCCAGGCAGGTAAATGGGATTATGATTGCTGATGTGTGATGTTAGGTATGATATGCATAAGTTACAGCAGGCATTTGCAGGTAAGATGCCAATTGTTGTATCTACATTTATGTGCTTTTTTACCCCTTCTTTTAGTTAGTATTGCTAACAATTATGCATGGAATCTCAGTGGATCTTTTATCTACAATGGTTGGCTAGAGTGAGGAATATTAATGACCATATCTCCCTAAAATCCAACTACTATAGCTGCAGTCCTGCAGAGTCAGGTGTTACAAGGTTTTTTTAGACATATAGAAACAATTTTTCTGTTGATCGTACTTGAGCAATTTCTGTATTTTATAACTTCGTTTCCCTGCATCTTACCATTCAGTTCATAAGAACAAACATAACCTGTTATGTATGGCAAGACATACACCAGGCGCGCCAAGGAGAGTGGCTGAATCAGGTCCATTAGGCGCCTGATATTTATCTAGCTAGATTGGTTTGATTTGTTTGTTAGCTAGCTCGTGGGTTGTTAGGAGATTGGTTTGCTATTCCCATCAAAATAGGACTTGGTTGTTAGAAGGATTAGTATAAGTATTGAACTCTATTTGATAATAAGATTCAGCCTGGGATTGGAGTATATCTCCCCTTGGGCCCCCGGCCTCTGTTCCTCATCTCCTGTTGCCGCTCCTTTCCCTCAACGCTACAGCTAGGGCGCCGACCACGGCGCCTCCAGTTCGCTGCCGTCGAGCAAGGCCTGCGGCACTCCTCTCTTGCCCTTACTTCGTGCGCAGTCGCCGGCAACGCAACAACCTGGTATCAGAGAACATGGCTGCATCCGAGCCCTCGGTTCCTGCTGCCGTCGAGCCCACCACCACCACCACCATCGTGTTTCCCTCTGCTCCGCCCGCCTCCTCGCAGCACGCCATCCCGCCCGCGCCCTCCGATGCCCTGCACGCCCTCACCGCGGCCGTCTATGGCCTGCAGCGGCAGATGGGTGATTTTGCCGCCCGCCTGGCGGCAGTCGAGAGCAGGCCCGTGCCGCCCCCGCTGCCCATGTACTCCTACGGATTGCCGGGCTTCGGGGGGATCCCCGCTCTGCTGGCCAGCGGCCCGCCCATCCCGGAGGTTGGATCTGCGCCGCTGGTTTCCACGGTCATGGCAGAGACCGCACCCCCGGCTTCATCGTCATCGGTGGCAGTACCACCCAGCCTCCGACTCCACCGTCCAGCGGCGGGGTGCCCATCACCCAAATCAGCTTCCCACCATCGCCGTCAACGGTGCCGTCGCTGTCTACCATCCTGCAGTTGCCTCGTCCGCCGCCACCATTGCCTGCACCCGGGAGCCATGCCACGGCGAAGTACCACAAGCTCTTGTTCCCTCTCTTCGATGGCAAGGAGGATCCGCTGGGCTGGCTGAATCGCTGTGTGCAATTCTTTCGTGCCCAGCAGACTAGACTGGTCGACAGGGTGTGGTTGGCCTCCTACCATCTCACCGGCGTGGCTCAGCAGTGGTACTACATCCTCGAGCGTGATGGTGGCGTTCCGGATTGGGACGAGTTCATGCGATTGTGCCACCAACGCTTCGGCCCACCCCTCACGGAGAACCATCTGTCCGACCTCGCTCGGCTGCCCTTCACGTCCTCCGTCGAGGCCTACATAGAGGCGTTCCAGACGCGCCTGGCTCGCGCCGGTCGCCTCACCCCGGATCAACAAGTGCAACTGTTCACCGGCGGCCTGCCGGAGCATCTTTGCATTGAGGTGGAGCTCCACAGGCCGTGGGATCTTCAGCGCGCCATGTTCCTGGCGCGCGCGTATGAGCGCCGGGGCGCACCCATGCTGCCAGCCCTGCCTGCCCCGCCAGCTCGGGAGCCACGCCGTGCATTGCCCGGTACGGCAGCGAGGGCGGCAACCGCGGCGTCGGGCGCACAGTCTTCATCATCTTCTTCGCCGGCGCCCCGTCAGTTCAAGCGACTGTCCCCGGAGGAGATGGCCGACCGTCGCAAGCAGGGCCTATGCTACAACTGTGATGAGCCCTACGTGCGGGGGCACAAATGCTCTCGCCTCTTCTACCTGGAAGCCTCCGACTACATTGTGGAGGAGCCCGAGGAACCGGAGGACGCACCTGCTGAGGTCACGACATCCTCCTCCGACTCACCGGTGGTCTCGCTCAAAGCCATCACCGGGATCCGCACTGAGGACACCATGCAAGTCTACGTCACCGTCGGCAACGAACAGGTCGTCGCGCTTCTGGACTCCGGCAGCACGCACAGCTTCATCCACGGCGACGTGTCCCGCCGCATTGGTCTCTCCTTCCACGCCTGCCCGGGTACCACCGTGAAGGTGGCCAACGGGGACAAAGTCGTGTGCCGCGGCTTGGCCAGAGACGTCGGCATGCGCATCGCGGACGAGGTCTTCACCGTCAACTGCTACTCGATCCCGCTGGATGGCTACGACATGGTGCTTGGCACGGATTTCCTCCGTTTGCTCGGCCCGATCCTGTGGGACTTCGACGACCTTTGCTTGGCGTTCACGCGCCACGGCCGGCGTGTCTTCTGGCGTGGCATCGGCTCGACGCGCCATGACGTCCAGTCCACGCGCCGCCTCCGTGCGCTCGCCAGCGAAGGGCCGGCGCTACTAGACCGCCTGCTCTCCTCCTTCGACGACGTCTTCACCGAACCACACGGGCTGCCTCCGTCCCGTGGGTGCGACCATCGCATCCACCTCCTCCCCAACACACCGCCGGTGGCGGTTCGGCCGTACCGGTACCCCCAGCTGTAAAAGGATGAGTTGGAGAGGCAGTGCGCGGCGATGCTGGACCAGGGCGTGATCCGCCCCAGCACGGCCGCGTTCTCGGCCCCTATCCTCCTCGTCAAGAAGCACGACGGCTCGTGGCGCTTCTGTGTTGACTACCGGGCGCTGAACAATCGCACTCACAAGGACAAGTTCCCGATCCCGGTGGTCAAAGAGCTCCTCGACGAACTCCATGGTGCCCACTTCTTCACCAAGCTGGACCTGCGCTCCGGGTACCATCAAGTGCGCATGCATCCGGAGGACGTGGAGAAGACGGCGTTCCGCACGCACCATGGCCACTTCGAGTTCTTGGTCATGCCATTCGGGCTCACTAACGCGCCGACGACGTTCCAGGCGCTGATGAACTCAGTCCTGCACCCGTTCCTCCGTAAGTTCGTCCTCGTGTTCTTTGATGACATCCTAATCTACAGCCCGTCGTGGACGACACATCTCCAGCATGTCAAGGCCGTATTCACTGCCTTGCACGAGCATCGGCTGCGGGTCAAGCGCAGCAAGTGCTCCTTCGCGACGGACAGCGTGGCCTATCTCGGCCATGTCATCTCCGCGGCCAGCGTTGCCATGGACAAGGACAAGGTGGAGGCGGTTGTCTCCTGGCCGCCACCCCGCTCTGCTCGTGGACTGCGCGGCTTCCTCCGGCTGGCGGGCTACTACCGCCGCTTCATCAAGGACTTCGGCGTGATCGCTGCGCCCCTCACGCAGCTCCTCCAGAAGGAGGCCTTCTGCTGGTCCGATCAGGCAGCAGTCGCGTTTGCTGTGCTCAAGCAGGCACTCACGACAGCGCCCGTACTCCAGCTCCCCGACTTCGACCATCCCTTCATCATCGACTGCGACGCCTCTGGTTCGGGCTTTGGTGCTGTCCTCCACCAAGGCACGGGCGTGGTCGCCTTCTTCAATCGTCCCTTCGCTGCTCGCCACATGAAGCTAGCGGCGTACGAGCGAGAGCTCATCAGCTTGGTGCAGGCGGTGCGCCACTGGCGGCCCTATGTGTGGGGGCGGGCCTTCCTGGTGCACATAGATCACTACACCCTCAAGTACCTCCTCGACCAACGCTTGTCCACGGTTCCTCAACACCAATGGGTGTCCAAGCTCTTCGGCTATGATTTCAAGGTCGAGTTCCGGCCAGGCCGCCTTAACACGGTGGCGGATGCACTCTCACGACGGGATGACAGCTCCAGCACGGTGGCTGTTGCTGCGTTGTCGTCCCAGGCGTTTGCTCTCTTTGACGACCTGCGGCGCGAGCTCGCTGCCAACGCCGACCTGCACACCATCGTCGCCGACCGAGGCGCTCCGTGGCGCGTCGTGGACGGGCTAGTTCTCTGTGGCAACCGCGTCTACATTCCAGCCAGTTCGGACCTCCTGCACACGGTCCTGGAGCTGGCCCATGCCGGGCATGAAGGTATTCAGAAAACCCTGCAGCACCTACATGCAGATTTCGCAGTGGATCAAGATCGTTCTCTGGTGCAAGACTACATCCGCGCGTGTGGTGTATGCCAGCGCAACAAGGTGGATGCATTGCGGCCGGCCGGTCTCCTCCAGCCCCTGGAGGTGCCGTCCCAAATCTGGACGGACATCTCTCTGGATTTCATCGAGGGGCTGCCTCGCGTTCATGGGAAGAGCGTCATCCTCACAGTGGTGGACAGGTTCTCGAAGCATGCCCACTTCATCGCGCTTAGCCACCCATACACTGCCATGTCCGTCCCCCGGGCATTCTTCGACGGGATTGTCCGCCTGCACGGGTTTCCCACCTCCATCGTCAGTGACCGGGACCCCGTGTTCACCGGGAACGTGTGGCGTGATTTGTTCAAGTTGTCCGGCGTCAAGCTCTGTCTCAGCACCGCCTTCCATCCACAGACCGACGGTCAATCGGAGGCTGTCAACAAGACCATCACGATGTATCTACGCTGCATCACCGGCGATCGGCCACGGGAGTGGCTGGCGTGGCTTCCCTGGGCTGAGTATTGTTATAATACTTCCTATCACTCCGCCCTCCGGATGTCCCCGTTTCAGGTTGTCTACGGCAGGCCACCACCGGCGCTTCTTCCATACACAGCAAGCATGGCTCGCACCGAACCGGTCGATGCTCTCCTCCAGAACCGTGACGCCTTCCTCGCTGATGTCCGGGAGCGCCTGCAGGCGCAGGAGCATGCCCGCCGCTACTACGACAGCCACCATCGCGAGTTGGAGTTCGCGGTGGGCGACTGGGTGCTCCTGCGCATTCTCCATCGCCCAGCTCAGTCCTTGCTACCAGGACCGCAGAGCAAGCTCAGCCCGTGGTATGCTGGTCCATTCCAGGTGGTGGAGCGCATCGGCGACGTCGCATACCGGCTCCTGCTACCGGAAGGTGCCCGCATCCACGACGTCTTCCACGTGGGCGTCTTGAAGCCATTCAGGGGCACGCCTCCGTCCTCTCCGCCGGCCCTGCCACCACTTCATCAGGGACATCGCTTGCTCCAGCCTCAGCGCGTCGAGCGTGCTCAGCTGCGTCGTGGACAGTGGTACCTACGGGTGCTCTGGGACGGCCTGCCGGCGGCTGAGGCTACTTGGGAACCACTTGAAGACTTCCGTGCAGAATTCCCGGCGTTCCAGTTCGAGGACGAGCTGTTCGTCGAGGGGGGGGGGGGGGAGTGATGTTATGTATGGCAAGACATACACCAGGCGCGCCAAGGAGAGTGGCTGAATCAGGTCCATTAGGCGCCTGATATTTATCTAGCTAGATTGGTTTGATTTGTTTGTTAGCTAGCTCGTGGGTTGTTAGGAGATTGGTTTGCTATTCCCATCAAAATAGGACTTGGTTGTTAGAAGGATTAGTATAAGTATTGGACTCTATTTGATAATAAGATTCAGCCTGGGATTGGAGTATATCTCCCCTTGGGCCCCCGGCCTCTGTTCCTAATCTCCTGTTGCCGCTCCTTTCCCTCGACGCTACAGCCAGGGCGCCGTGGTCGGCGCCTCCAGTTCGCTGCCGTCGAGAAAGGCCTGCGGCACTCCTCTCTTGCCCATACTTCTTGCACAGTCGCCGGCAACGCAACATAACAATACAATCCAAACCACATTAAATAGACAAGTAAACCACTCAGGAAACCATATTTGAATTCTCCTAAATAGACAAGTACAGATTAATTGCTCACTTGCTTCATGATTCTTTTTTGGGCATTCCTCGCATCTTGTCCTCTGTTTCACTTATTTGTTCCACTGATGAACTTAACATCAATCTGCAGCAAAAAAGAACCTGCAAAAAGCTGGCATCACCTTATCCTTCATTAGAGGTGAAGCTAGTAGCAGGACCTACCCAACCACATTGGTTAGTTGACCAGCTGTTGAGCGAGCATGTTACCTTGATCAATACCATTTGTTGGGAATGCTGAACTGATTTTAGTAGATAATGGGTACCTTGATCAATTGGAGAGTAGTCTGATAACTGATATGGAGCCATCTCTGGTCCTGTTTACCTAAAGCATCATTTAGTGGAAAATTCAGGGGAAAATGTGTTTTTAATATCTCTCCATGGTTTACTGTCTGGGGGATTGAACTTGCAACCTCACCCCTCCGTGCCCTAGCGCACGCATTGGGTAGCAACCATCTGAGCTATGAATCGTTACCCCTGTTATTATTTAACTAGGTGCTTTGGGCTATATTTAGGTTAGTACAATTGCATATAACTAAAACATTTACAGGTTTCAAATCTAAAAGTATTTAACTATAATGTATTGAACTTCTAGTTTAACGATTGGTCCACATGTTGTAGCATTCATCACATGAACTGATTATCTATACAATGTCAGTAACTATAATCTGGCACCAAGGTTCTGACCTGACCTGATGCCTATATCATTGATTTTTCATGTATCTCAATAAATTAGTTTAGTAGAAAAAATAACTTATACAGTCTGGCAAAGAGTAGGTTATGAAGTAACTAACATAGAGTAATACACAATGACAGTTCTTTATTGACTTAAGAGGGTACGGACAAGATGGTTCCAGGTTATACATTTTTGTTTTGTATTGTCCTATACAGTAGTTGGTCCTAAAATTAAAATCGCATTTCACATATTTGTTTTTTTTAAACTACATTTCACATATTTGTTAGAATTCCATGTTGATTGCAGAATGGGTTGTGCACATGAAATCAGTTAATGGTTATTACTTTTGATGAAATCAGTTTGGGGAGTACCCTTGCAGGCTTTGGAGGTACTGAAATAAACGTTTGTGTCCCTGGACCCTTGCAACTGAAAAAAAAAAAAAAATCACTGAAGAAGCATTTGCTATAGTTTTTGTTCTGATGGACTCTTGCCCGGTAGAATACAAATCTGCAGGACGATCTCTGCCTCCTCATTAGGCCACGTCACCTTTTATTTCTCGGCCGTCCATTCCCATTCTATTGGTCAGATTTCATCGGTGGCTCCTTCCCACAGCAATGTTCTATAGCCGGCTGGAGCTTCGCCGGGCCTGTTCCACAGGCCAAGGCCGGAGAGTCAGCCACGGCGAACTCTAGCCGCGGATGAAGCACCGACAACTCCTATCTCTCTGATTGGTGGATTGTAATCATGGTCAAGGTAATCGTGGCTGTACCGCTGGTAGAAGCTGGAGGCAACAAGAGGAGGAAAGTGACGTGGCTGTTGCCGGCATGACGTGGCACAATGAGAGGAGGCGGCAGCGGCACTGTGCGAGGAGGTGGCACCGACACAGTGACTGGAGGCGGTCAGGTGGAGAAGGAGCTGCTTGCGAAGCCAACTCTCTATGTCCATCGGCCATCATGTTTGCTACCAGTGCTCCACCGGGTATCGCTCCTACGCTTTGCTCTCTTCGCTGTGAACTAGTTTCCATGAATATTTTGGCACTTTAATTTTAACATCGTAAATTTGTTATGCTCAAATGACAGTAAGTTGGCACTACCACCTGACTTCCATTCAATCCAATAAAAAGTGCATTAAAGAAGTACTGTTGATTCTCTTTACCTGTTGCCCAAAAAGTTGCATTTTTTCATTATTTTGGATCTGTTGTATTATTTATGTCTTAATAAGAGCCAAGACAAAACAACAGTAAAGCTAGATTGTCCCTTTGCCGTCTAAACTTCAACTGTTTAAAAAAATATTTGAACTTGTAGACATTTAGGAAATGACTGGTATAGAGGCTGTAGCTTCTCCGGGTGTTTCATCTGCATTAGTTGCTAGCAACATAACTTTATTGCTCACAAGTATGATTTATCCGTGTTCAGTTTGGTCTGATGCAGGGCAGCAGCAGGAAGAGGAGATGCAGCGGCTGCAGGCAGAGCACCGTGCAGCAATGCAGGCAGCAGAAAATTTGCACAGGGAGAAAGTGGCCGCTGAAAGGGAGGGTGAGAAAGAAGAAGAGACAGCAGACCCATGGCCGCCGTAGTCTCAGGCTGTGAAACAAAGCTCTTAAGAACCGGATATCAACTTCATAACATATGTGCTACATTGGTGCCCCTTTGTCAAATACATGTTTTTCTCAGCAGTGTGGCTACAATATTATTGACTAACGAATCTTGCAAATGCTGTTTGCTTAGCTGAAAGAATCCTATTTCTCAGTTGACCTGGGATTCTCCATTCTTATGGGCTTCTCTCTCTTCTTTTTTGTTTTTGTCTTACAGGCTTTCTTCGTTCTTATGGATGTATCATGTATATATGTAGTAGTCTTCTCAATATAATGGACACGCTACAGGTCTGCTGCAGCATCAGGCGATATATATCTAACAAGATGCAGTACGTTAGTAGATGAAATCCAAACATCAGGACTGGGGAGTTGAGGGTGGCTTTTTACATTTTCCTAGTTGATTGGTTCTTATTAGCTGAGCGTCTGAGTCAGTCCATTGGGCCAAATCCCATCAATAAGCGCATTGCAGACAACCCAGTAAGCTTTGCTCTGTGGCTGATTTGTCACTGTTTGACGTTTGTAAAGTACGTAGGGCTGAATGAATAAGCTGAAAGTAGCTTAAAAGAATCAAAGTCATTTTTAGTTATTATTAATACGCGCTGCGGGTTTCGAAAAAATATACGCGCTGCGATGAGTAGAAAAGCACAGGAGTACTGCAGCCAGTTTATTGAGCAGAACAGTGAATATTTTATATTTGTGGCAAAATATGGGGCTGGGCCGCTGGGGTCCTGCTGGACACGCGCGCGTGCGCACATGTGTGGGGGGCCGTGGTGGCCTGTGGAATTACTGCCTACTGGGTGTGTGCCTGTGTGGCCGGATGGGACAGTTGTTTGGAGGCCTGCGCTGCTTCTGCTTGGGTCCCTGCCGGCTGCGGGCTGCCGCAGTGCTGGTCCACCGCGACATTAGTTGCAAGCATCCACATTTTTCGGCTATGTTTAGATCCAGTGCAAATTACAACTGCAACTAGTCACATCAATGTTGCGACACATGCATGGAGCATTAAATGTAGACGAAATGTTTGCATGTTTGTACTTTTTGCATGTACATCACGAGACGAATCTTTTAAGCCTACTTAGGCCATGATTGGACAAAAGTTATCAAATACAAACGAACGTGCTACAGTGCAGAATTGTAACTGCAACTGGGATCTAAACGGGGCCTAATCGGCCAGGCCATTTGAGCTTATCAGCTAAAATCAATATATTACTACTTTTTAACCATAAACTGAGACCCGCTATTGGAAGGAAGGAGGACGCATAATATATATATTTCTACAGCAAATCAATACTCCCTCCGTCTACATTTATTTGCACTTCTGAGGTTTAAAAAAAAATATCCAAATAAAGGCTCTGTTCGCCTCAACTAAACAACGTATTTTTTAGCTCTGAAACAGTATTTCCCCTCACAACAAATCAGCTTCAGCCCAAATCAGCTCAGCTTTTCAGCTGAAGCGAACAGAGCCAAAAGGTTTCGATGGCATCTGAAGCCTACTACCACTGCTACACTGGGCTGATGGCAGCTGATGCAAACCGAATAAAAAAATAAAGAAACAGAGAATCCCAACGCATCATGTCCACTCGTTCATCGGTTGGTTATTAAAAAATGTGAATTCTGACCACCCAGAGCATTCCAGCGCTTTCTGACCACTCGTTTTCTATAAACAAAAACAGGCGCTCAGCGTCTCTGGAGTCTGGATGGTTCCGGATAGTTGAACTAAGATATCTAGGGGCAAAAGCGTCATTTTACACTTGTTTTGGTTTGTGTGCCTAAACCTAAAGATGCAAATATTCGTAGACGGAGGGAGGGAGTAACATGAAAATTAGCCAGCCAAACAGGTTGAGTGTTATTAGAGAGTACGTAGCGACCATTTAATTTAAGGCTGTTCTAACCAAGACACGCCAATATATCAAGGAGTCGTGACCAACGGTTTAGGGTCCTGTTCGGTTCGTCTAAAAACGTTTATTTTTCAGCTTTGGAATAGTGTTTTTCTCTCAAAAAAATCAGTAACAGTCGAAATCAGCTCAGCTTATCAGTTCCAGCGAACAGAGACTAGGTTGAATCAAAATCCATTATTAATAGATGTTTACTATAGCATTACATTATTAAATTACATACTAATTAAGCTTAAAAATTTGTCTCGTAAAAAATAGTCACGACGTAGTATTATTTATAGTAGTGTAGTACTCGTGCGTAGGGCACGAAATGCAAGCCCGGTCGAGTGTCGTACCTGACAACGTCCTGACCTGCTGCGATCGAGAAGGCAGAGTTGCACGTGTGCAGGCAGACAGACATGCCTCGGGCGGGGGGCGGCGCACGTACGCACGCGCGACGTTGACGCTGACGCTGACGCTGACGCAGCCGCACGGGTGGGCGGTTGCTTGCCTGGGATTCGATTCGATCCACCGAGATGGACATCGGATCCGTCGTCACAGGCTGGGTGGTGGTCTCGTCTGGTCGGACACGCGCACGTGTGGCCGCAGGTCAGCACTCAGCAGCATGCGGCAGGGGCAGGGGCTGAACTCTGGAGTGACCCAGTCGGCTACAGTGCTGTTTGGCCGGGGCCATCATCCAAGGATTCGAGGTTCGAGGCCGCCCGTGTGCCCCTGCATCGTTTGACCGGTTTCTCTTTTTGAGCTGCCTGCGCCCGGACTCCGGACCAGGTACGAGGCCGGACGCCCGTGGCCACCCTGCCGCGCGCTGCTCGCCTGCTGGAAATGCTGCCGCTGCATACGCGCTAGGCGCTAGCTGGCTGCTACAATGCAGCTACGCCAACTATTCTAGTGCTGCTAGGTGTTTTCCATGTCAGTTAAGACAAAAATCTAAAATTACTGATATCATTAGATATCTCATCTTTTTTTAAGTTAAAAAAAGTTTTAGCTCTTAAACCAAACATCCTAATTAAAAACCGATTGCACCATTGTGTTTCTTACAATTGAAACTTCGAAACAAGATCTCACGTGAATATATTTTAGTAAATTTTTTTTTTACAATATATACAACAACTTTGCAACATCCATACGAAACACATGCAATATACATTTGAAACTACTGAAACACTGAATATATGATTTTGCAACATGCATGTTTCACCCCTTCTTCCAGACAAAGTTGAGCAGACGAGGGGAACAGTCGATCCTGTTAGCCGGCAACAAAGGAGGTAGACGACGGTTGGTGTGGGAGGTTACACCGGCCGTACCAGATCGGGTGCCGAAGCTACCAAGTATGGAGAATGGCCGTTATGAAGCACAGAAGGAGGCAAATAAAATGAACACGTGAGCATAGGCACGATGACAGTTACTGGGAAGATGCGAGATCGCGCCGGCTTGGGTGGAGGAAGATCGCCGCCGGTGGCGAGCCTCACAATCCGGCCGATGGACATGAAACACGCACATGAAACAGTAACTGCAAATATCAGATCTGACTTTGAAACATTCAGGTGCAACACGTGCAACATATGTACGAAACTACTAAAACACTTAAACATGCAGATGAAACATTTGAAAAAAAAACACCTGAAAACACTTAAAAACCATTTACACACATACGCAATATTTAGATAAAACATTTTCAACAATACATGTGAAAATATATGCATCATCCGAATGAAACACTTGCAAATATTGATTTTGAAAACAAAGGTAAAACATTTTTTTTGAAAAGGAAAAGGTGAAACATTAGAAATGTACAATTAAAACATACGTCTGAAAAAGATGAAATATTTTGCGCAATATTTGCAATATATATTTGAAACATTTACAATAACATGTGCAATATTTATGATATATTTTTACAATATCCATATAAGATATACAAAATATATAAATGTTAAAATAATAAAAAATAAAGGAAATAATAAAAAGGAAACAAAAATAAAAGGCACAAATAAAAAACGAAAAATAAAAATGAAATAATGAAATAAAAAGAAAAAGAAAAAAGGAAATGAAAGAAAAGAAAAAAGAAAAAAACGGAAGGCGCGGGGGCGTGTGGCACGCTCGCGTCGCATCGGCGTGGGATGCACGGGTGCGGGGCGGTCCGCGCGGGCGTCGTGTCCGGCGGCGCATCCGGACGCCCGGGTAGGATCCTTTCCGTTCTTTTTTTTTCATCCTTTCTTTTTTTTCGTCCTCGCTCGGCCCAGTTTCTTTTCTGATGCAGCCACAGCCGCGGTACTGTTTCCCTTCTTCCTTCAGTTTTTTTATTATTCTTTTTGCGGGTCCTTCTTCTTTCTTTATTACTATCCTACTCCTTCCGTCCCAGAAAGACTGTCGTTTTAGACTTTTCAGACATCACGTTTGACCATTCGTCTTATTTGAAAATTTTGTATAAATATTTATTTTATGATTTGTTATATCATTAGAGATACTATAACAATTATTTATTGATTTTATATTTTGTACAAAATTTTTGAATAAGATAGATGGTGAAACACAGTTTCTGAAAAGTCTAAAACGACGGTCTTTATGGGACGGAGGGGGTATGATTTTGCGTGCAATTCAAAGTTTCAAAATGTGGAGCCAGCTAAACGTACCGCGGGGTTCTGTTAGATGGGCCGTGCCAAAGGAAGGCCCAGCCCCACCGCTAAAAGACTACTGTAATTCTATTGTAAATCTCTTTTTTTTTCTTATTAGAAACAAGAAGCTACCTAGACCTTTCTTAGGCGTTTCCTCTCCCAAAAAAAAAAACTAGTATATATTTGCTTCCCAATACTAGCTCCCTACTAATAATTCACCCAACAGGTAACTGTATGTATATATACTGTACGTGCATGATTTATTTATTTTTTAATTATCCACAAAATCAAAATCTCTACGCAAGGTCCATCCAATGGTCACAAAACTAGCGCAAATATAACTCGCAAAAATAAAACGGATATGATATGGGGAAAACATACAGCCGCACATATAGAGTTTTGTTCCTGAAATCCTCACTTTAATCAGTTTCTCGGTAGAAAAAAGTACTCATATAATTTGTACGTGATACTATGGTGCAGAGGCAGCACTGCAGCAAGGTATACTGTGTACTTCCTTTGTAAAAAAACATACAGCTGTAAATTACGTGTTAAACAAAATAATTCACGTTTAATTATTTTTTTAATAAGTAGTATCTATATTTATAGATTCAAATTAGTATATTATAAAAATGCATTTCATAATTAATAATTAATCTAACAGAGTTTGTTGGACACTATAAATATTTATATTTTTTATCTGTAATTAATCAAGCTTTTCTTGGACAGAGCGAGTACCACCGTACTGTACTGTATGCATCTGTGTCGTCGTCTGACCGGCACTCCATGGGCAATGCAATGCAGGAAGCCGCCCGCTCGCTCTCCGCTCGTGCGCGTGTACAGTTCGCTAGCTGCAATGTGATGCTGGTCTCACTGTGCACTGAAGTTCGCGTCCGCGTGTCATCGGCCCCGACTCAATTCCCCTGTGCCCTACTGTGCTGTGCTGTGCTATCCGGCATCAGCAGTAACCGCGTCACGTGCTGCAGTATTTCTTTTTCTCTCCCTACAATTGTAGTAAGATTTTCCCTGGGTTTTCACGGTGTCCACGTCATCACTAGGTGGGTCGGACCTTCCTTTTATTGGCGACTTTGTTATATCTAAAAAAAAACTAGAGGCAGACCCAAACCTTAATGGCCAGTTGGGTCGTGGCCCATTAACACTAGGTACCACCTCTTAATTTTGGCCCACATATGAGGCCCAAGTCGGGCAGATGAGTGGTCAACTTAGTCAAAGGGCACAAAACACACACACACCTATTAGGCATCTCATAAGCAAAAGCGCCTACAATTTAATAGTTACAAGAGCCTCAGTAGTACCTTAAGATGAATATATGAGATTGTATTTAAATACAAAAAACAAAATCGCTAACCATATGACCTGAACCGAGGGCTCTCCAAGCGTCCCCAGTGAGCTACTTTAAACCAAGCCAATGCCAGCCATTTGATTTCCTTTACAACTACCACTAGCCCCGCCAGCACTCCTTTTGGTCGATGTTGCTGTTTAGCTTCCTCCCATGCGCTTGGCATACGCTACGTCAAAACGGAGATACCAAGATTCACGTTAGAATTGATATCGGCCCTGTTCGGTGAAGCTGAAGTGCTGTAGATAAGCGCTGAAGTGCTGTAGAAGTGCTGAAATCTTGTGAGAGAAAAATATTGCTGAAGTGCTGAAAAATAAGCGCTTATAAGCGCTACCGAACGCAGCCATCATACTCCAACAATGACCTCACGCTCCCCTTAAGGTGTGTTCACACGTTGTTCCCATGCAAACACGCTCGTGGTGCCAGAGCCCGTAGCCGCACCTGTCAGATCCTGTCTCTGGAGGTCTAGCTAGAACCAAGCCTTCACTGTGAATAATTGATTTAAAGTTTTCTCTTCTTCTTAATTCACTTTCTAGAAATGTTAAGGTTATATTGTATTGCATTGGAAGTTGAATTTCATAGAAAACCAAGATTAGGATGTTGCGATAAACATGGCAAGAGAAGTTAGAATTTTGGCAAAGTCGGCCGCAAATTCTATAAACATAAGTCCAAAAGAATACGAGTGACTGTTACTGTCTCACGACCCTATTAGACACTCTGATTCTTGTCCTATAGAGGAGTCTAGTGCGATATAACTGTATAGCTTAATCCTCTTAGCATTCCTAGTTACTTCTTGCTGGTCTTGGATGAGACCCTTTGTTGACTTGGTTGATGCCTGTATATATATGGTCTCCACCTCTTGTTTATGTAGTCTCATCCAAGATCCACATACAAGTCTTAATAGAACTAAGAATTCTAGAGAACAAAAACTTGTACATGCTGCCAAGATCTCCCGGTGTTCCAACACGGCGGCAGGACATCTAAACAAATTGCAATAAATTAACCGGAGAATCAATGAAAGATACAGAAAGGGATTCAGATGATCCACACTTTTTGCCTTGATGCATGGTTAGCTGGTCACTAGAGTCAAACAGCAGCGTTTAGCATGTAGCTTATTAGTCAAACTGCGCACAACTAAACAAATGCCATCATGGGTCACTAAACACAGGAAGAAGCACTAGTGGCAGCACAGTCGTACGCGCTGCTGAAATCGTCGGCAGGATTTATTTATATATGGTAGTAGGACGGACTTGGGATTGGAGAGCGGAAAGGGGCAGTAAAAGACAGCGGAGAGGGCAGCTTTTCCGGAGTCACAGTAGAAAACCAGGTGACGCCGCTTGTCGGCTTGCAATTGCAATCGCATCATCCCTGTCCTTTGAATTGAAAAGCTATCAAAAGTGTACTGTATCGTGGACGGCGGTCCGTGCACGAATGGCATCGCATTTTTTTTTATATATATCGCCACACAATGAAGTGATGCGTTGGCGTTGCAATTGCGTCCAGTGCTCTTACTCTTCCCCATTTTGTGTTGTTAGTGGGAAACAAGGAAAGATTATAGTACAAGTGATCCCGAGACTTTGCGCCCTCTAAAATCCTTGGGCGTTGGAAATGGGAGCCAGCACGCCACAGATTCAACCCGCAGATCTCCTATGGAGCGCCCTTGATTAGTCATCGGTGGCTGTTGTAGTATGCATTATGCATAGTGGCAGCGCAACGTCCAGAGCAAACAACAATTCTAACGCTCTGCTTTTTGTTTGCGCTAGCTGAAATTAAGGGCCGGCTGGCTGGCCCTGCATTGCACGAGACGTCTAGCTCGTGCACACAGCCTGTAGTAGACCACTTTATACATTATTATTAGCTAGCGCGGCCAGTAATATTAAACTAAAATAGACCGACATTTAATAACGTGAAAGGCTCGCTAATCAGGTCAGTCTCAGTGGCAATTTCATGTTTCTTTTGCATTTGATGCTATCATATACTACCGTTACAAGTCAACAAATTTGATGACTTGGCAGGTCCATTATGAAAAGAGCGATAGAGTTTTTATCCGGATGCATTAGCACGAGACGTCTAGCTCGTGCACAGAGCCTGTTGGCCACCACTTTTAAACACTAGTATTACCTAGCGCGTGACTGGTAAATTTAACCTCTGAAATAGAGCGACATTTTAGAATAAAAAGGTCGCTTATAATAATTATTACAGTAGCTAGCACTAGCCGTGATGCTAGTGATCAAGAGATTTACACGTAGCGGAATGGTGAAACTCATGTTCATGAGAGCGGGAGAACGAATAGTCTACCCACCTGTGGTTTGGTCTGTGTGATTTGATTTGATTAATATTAATTAATGCCGGCCGGGTGGGCGGGCCTTTGGATGGGATGGGATCGGATGGCTCAACGTCCAAGCGTGTCCCTCTCGCACGAGTGCGAACACAATAAATTGCGATTTGCCCGCAGACAACGCATTCCATTAAATTTAATTAATTAAGCCGCGTTCGTCCACCTAATATATAATAATTAAGATGTATTGGCAGCATATCCAGTATTGTTCATTCTTTCTGGAATTAGTATAAGTTATTTTGATTTTTCTTGATATAAAAACAGTTTTTGCAGGTCCATAGTAAATTTCTAACAAAATTAAATCAACTAATTATTTGGAACAAAGAAGTACAATAGGCTTTCAGAAGCAGCTAAATGGAGTAGCCATGTACTGTAGGAGTTATATCGAACAGTAGCGGAAGTAGCCCTCTTGGGTTTGCTTTTCCTCTACGGAAATGGCCATCAAAGTCTAATAAAGCGCCGTGAATGTGCCACGTAGTCTCCTTCAAAAGCAGGTTTCTCGCTCCACCATGCATGGTGAACAACCCATTAATTTGGTGCATCCATAAAACCTAAGGCTCTGTGTTTGGTTGATTGGTTCCTCCAAATGCTATACGTCTTGGTTATTTATTTTGGATGCAATGACTCTAGTATTATGTGCAATTTGGAAAACTATACTATTGCTGGAAATTAGACGACGTACTCCGTTTAGAGTTGTACCAAAAAAAAAAACTATACACTCGAGCTGAGGCTTCATTTTTCAAAGAAGAAGAATCCTGAAACTAAAATTCCATTTTGTGTTCGTACTACATTTTCTCAGGGAAACATATCTTCCAAACAGGCTTCAAGTTTATTACATCAAAAACTTTTGAGCATTGGTTGCCTATATGGCTTCTACAACATTTAAAGCATGAAAGAAGCAAATATGTAAATTTATCTTGAAAATTTTCTTCATGATTTCATTGTATATGAATTTTGCTTTGTTTCAAAAAATGCAGCATACTGACCCATGTTTCATTAAGAAGAAAGTAGAGTTTGTTACATGACGCGTACTATTCAGACTCAGTACCGGAGAACAATATAATAATGATTGTTGATACAACATAGTAGTAAATAAGAAATTAAACTAGTGGCCAGAAGTGTGATTGTTGATACAATTAAAAACCATGCATGCATGTTGTCTGAAAAACCAATAGGAGAACCTTAATATTCCTTTGCCGGTTAAGGTTAGACGAGGATATATATACTCCCTCCATGTGTAAATAAAAATCATTTAAGACAACGATACGGTCTTCAAAGCATGATTTTGACTTTATTTCTATTAAAAATACTTATTGAAAAGCGATATATTACTTTTATGAAGGTATATTTGAAGACAAATATATTTATATAGTTTTTATATTTTTAAATTTAATAATTTAAAAGTTATTCATGATTTATATTCTTAATGTTTAAGCAAGACTTTTTTTAAGAACGACTTCTATTTATAACGTGGAAGGACTATATATTAAGTCGGGATGCATGCATCTGCACAACTATGCATACGTGTAGCTCATGGCCACCGTGCGCACAGCGCCTGCAAAACAAATGAACAGTGGCATATTATAGTGCTATATAAAGCTACTAACAGAAGTGCACGCGTGATGGAGAGATGGACACGACCTGGCCGGGACGATTGAGGCTAGCTGCAAGGCCGATTTCATTTGCATACATTGTGTTCCAAATGTAGCTGTTGTGATGTGGTTAGCTCGGTCCTGTGGTCCAATGGTGAATGAGCTTGTGGTTCAATGGTAGGATTGTCCAGTAGAACGCTATCTATCATGATTCAAATTCTGGTTATCACACCTTTCCTAAATTTATTCCAGAATTTAACAGCATTATGTTTTCAGTGGTAGGCGACATTCCCGTTGACAGCGAGACGCCTGTTGTGACTTCGTCAATCTCGAGATCTGTCGGCGCGGTCTTTCGGAGATACTCATAGGGGTAGAGTTTGCGTGCCTATGTCCATGGGGTGAGTGTGCGCGTATTGTGTATCTGTCTCAAAATGCCGGCCCTAATAAATCCCGTCGCTTGCGCCAGTATTATTTGGATTCAGCTTGCCTAATAAGCTTGTATGCAAATTTTCCATGAATGCATATCCAGCTCCTGTGACTGTGAGTGAAGAATTGGGACATCCATATGTTTGCAGTGAGGTCAACTGACATCACTGTCACGTGGTCGAGCCCCAATCGATTTACACGAGGTATCACCTGTCGCGCATGTTTACTGTATGTATTTGGCATAAATATGGGCACTCCATCATGTCGACGAGCAAGTATAATAATAAGTTGACATAAACAGACTATACAATTGATAGTCGTTATATCAAAATTTAGATCAGTGCTAAGTTGGGAGAGAGGGAATACAAAGCAGGATGTAGATCTATATAGTAGTTTCCAATGAAGGTTTATAAGAAGATGAGAAGGCTCAAGTACTACTATAGTACTACTGGGCCGTGTTTATATTGGTTAGCTAATAGCACCTTAAGATGATATCATCGAAAATTTGAAACAATATATTTCCAACTGTGCTCAAAACGATTCGTGCCGCATATTTGACACTACTACAACCAAGCTCACTAGGGCGGACTCAGGATTTAAAATATGGGTATTCCCACTTCACTGTAAAAGATATAATAAAAATCACCAATAATAGATGAAGTGCTTGTTAACAAATCTGTGCTAGACCTGGACGCTTGGAAGGTAGGAAATCAGCAGTAGCAGAGCTTTAAAGTAGAGCCAATCCTGGACTCCCAACGCCATCGTCGCGCCAGCACCTAGCTGCGAGCAGTCTGTCCCCGGTCGGCCAGCCACACGCCACTGCACGCTAGACCCCTGCCACCATGAAGCGTGCACGACGCCCCTGCGCGCGCCTGCCAACGGTTGTCGTGGAGGCTGTTGACGGTGGATATACCTAAAATTCTACATTCAAACACCGTCAACAGACCTCGGATTCAAAGGAAGATAAACATATCATGAGTATATTTTATTAATAACTAGTTCCACATATACTTTTAAGCTTGTGAACGCAGGGAAGATGTAACACCTCTGGTGTTACGGTTAATTAAAACCTGCCATGTCATCATGATTGCATGTAATTCATCCAGCATAAAATCATTGTTATTGTGCATCACTAGGGCAACTTTTTCATTTTCACATGTGAATGTGCTTAGGAACCTTTGGGTTACTTTATGATTTAAATATTTGTTGTGTGTATGCCTTTAAACCCAAAAAGAAAATTTAAAAGGAATCATTTATAAACCCTACATCGGAACTGAAACCCTAAATCAAAAACTGAATTAAATCATGTGTTGGGCCTTAAACAAAAGCTGTAAATGTTTAAAAGTTAAGCAACTTCTATTTTGGACAATTTTGAAGTTATTAAAAAGAATTTAAAATTAAATCCTAGTCAATGTTTTAAAGTTCAAACTTGAAATACAAATTCAAAAATTATTAGGAATTTGATGATGGTCTTTTAATAAAAGTTTTAGCCCTTACAAAATGGAACAACTTTCATGTTTATAGATTTTAAAGTTTACTTGTAGAAATTTAAATTTAAAACCCAATTAGTGTTTGTTTAATTAAATTTAAAATGCCATTTCAAAAATATCAATAATTAGGGCAAACTACTTTAGTGAAAGTTGTAAGGCTTTTTAAATTGAACAACTTTTATATTTGAGGATTTTGATGTTATACAGAAAGATTTCCAATTAAACCCTAAATAGTGTTTTGAAATTTAAATTTGAAATGTTATTTCAAAAACTATGAATAATCTGGTGAAACTCATTTAATGAAAGTTATAGGACTTGACAATTTGAATAACTTTTATTTTTGCATATTTTCAAGTTATTGAGAAAAAGTTTGAGAATTTAGTTGAATTTGAAATAAATTTCAAATCAAGCTTTTACCCCTTTTTGAATTACCAAAAATCCATTCAAAATTTGAATTTGGTTCAAAAACCAAAGTTGTTCTAAATTTAATTTTCTACAACTTTTATTAAGGACATTTTTCAAGTTTGCATACAAAAATAAGGGGTAATTTTGCAAAAAAGGGGATAGGGGTGTAGACTTCTACAGTGATCGCGGGAGGGAATCCGGCCCTCTGCACCCCGTACGCGGGCAGAGCCGCGCGTGCGCGTGCCGCACGGCGGCGACGCCCGGGGCCGGCCGGGCCTGGGCGACAGCGCGCTGAGCTCATGGGGGGGGGGGCCGGCCGCATCCTAAGTCCGCCGCTGCCCTTTATAAGCACCAGGTCGCCGCGGTTCCTTCTCTTCTCCCTTATCGTCGCCGACGAGCACCACACGGTCACCAGCAAAATTCGTGCCCGTCATTCAACCATCGTTCCATTTGCTTTGAGTCGTAGTTTCTGCACTTCTTGGCGCACCTCCGGAGACCGTTCTTTCCTCTTGTAACCCACCGGAGGTCCCTTGGCGAGCTTTTCGACCCGCCGCCGGCGAAAGGTGTCACCGTGCTCGGTCCATCGTAGCTGCGCCACTCCGGTGAGTTATGTTTTGATTAGTTGTGCGTTTCAGCTTCTATATAACCCCGTGATGCTCATGCGCTCGTTAGATTTCCCTTTTAGGTTCTGAGCTCGTCGGAACGGTGACATCGCCGCCACGTTCGCGCCACCGCAACCGTCCTCCGCGCCGCCAGTCTCCTCTAGACCCCGTCAACTCAATCGGCTCGCGCATCGATTTCGCGGTGAGCTATTGGTTCCACCCCCATCATTATTTTAGACGCTACCAGCTCCTGGTGGCCGGAGTGCCACTCGCCGGTAGGTTGCTCGCCGGCTGAGCCGCCATGGCCGCCGGCAGGGTTTTGCCGGAACCCTAGTATCAGGGCTAGACTTCTTGGTTGGTGTGGGAGGTGGAGGAGAACCCGCTAGTGCTCTCAGACTCGCCGGAGTGGCTGCCGCCGGCGGGCCGTCGCGGCTGGAACCGCAGCACGCATGCTGGAGCCTGCAAGCGAGAGGAGGGAGACGGCCTGGCGTCCCGGGACCACCGGTCAGTGGGAGGAAGGAGGAGGAGGAGAGGCCGACTGGGCCGTGCTCGGCTCTAGTGGGCTGGCCCAGTGGCGGAGCCATGTAGTGAGAGGAAGAGTCGCGTCGGGCCGGCCGGCCGAGTTGGGCCATCCCGGGCCGAAACGGCGTTTTCCTTTTTCCCAGTGAATTAGATGCATTTTTCTATTTTCCTGAAAAATGAATGGTGCTAGTGTTTGTGATTTTTGTAGGAATTATTTGGCTGCACTAAAAATCCTGAAAATAATTTTGGGTATTATATGTAATATGTAGTATTTTAAAAAAATATTAAATAGTGATTTTCAGTAGATTCTTTAGAAACTAAAAATGCCCCTCTTAATTAATAAATGGGACTTCTATGATTTTTGTAGACAAGAATAACGATCCAAAAATCATGAAAATTATTGTGGTACTGTTTTAGGCTGAGATATAGCTATGGCCAAAGTTTAGGTTCAAATGGAAATAGTTTACTTAATGACTATTTAATACTCTATAAATCGATCAATAAAATGAATAGAAACCTTGATCCAATTTAGGGGTTATGTGATTTGGGATTTTGTGTTAACCTCGGGTCCCTATCATGTGCTGACCCTTGGTGTCTTGCTAACTTGTTAAGACTTATGCAAACCACGTTAACTAAGATATTTAATAGAACTTCAAGTAGGTAGACCAATTGTTAATTAAACATTAGTAGTTTATACACATGTGATAATAGGATTTTTATAAATCACTTAAGTGGGTGCTGGTCATTATTATAGGAGAGCTGATTCAGTTTTCAACAACTGTTAAAATGGTCAATAAACCAAAGCAGTTAATACTCGGTAGTAATTAGTGTTGCTGGCTTACAACTTTATCATGAAGGAAAGTTGTACTCAACTTTCAAATTAAGTTACTTACCATTGATCAGTGATTTTATGCATCTCCTGCATCATGGCATACATATCATCATGTAAGTGTTGTATTATTATTTCGTGTAGTGCACACGTGGTGATTATTATCTGAAGCGTGTCCCGAGTAAGGTCTTCACTCGGTGGACGTGGATCCTTCTCGGTGATTGATTTCAGGGTTTCGTCTACTTCAAGCAACAGGCAAGCCCCGGTGCATTTGCCCCTCCTTGTTATTTAAAAATATTTATCACTTGAGTTAATCTACTGCATTAGGTTAATAGGAGTTGAGTGATAACCTATTGATGCATTACCTTTCCTTGACCACATATTACACCTGAGACCCTGATTTATTTAAAGTATTGAAAAATGCTTAGTCATGCTTAATGATAGAGTTGCAAAAATGCTATTTTGAAAACTGTGATGATATGAAACAAATGAATCATTTTATAGGAATGGTATTGTCCTCGTTTGGTGATGGTGTACTTGGCCAGTCCATTATCATCAACGTGGATGGGTTTTCCGTTTGGTTGACCATCTGTTTGGGTTAGAGTCCCAACGATCCTCGCCATCGGAAAAGGGATGCGAAAACCGAGTGGTCACCAGTGTACTTGGGTTAGAGTCCCAATGCATGGTGTCCAACGGAAAAATATTTAGGGACCATTCGTTGTCGGCCTGCTGTGATCATGACTTTGCAACTAGCCACATACTACGGAAAGCCTCTGACTCCGGTGGCTCTACTGCTGGAACTGACAACGACGCACTGGGAGTGGAGAGATGGCGAAAGTAGCGTGTACCCTCGTGGCTGTCGTGCCTGGAGACTAGAGGGGTACTGTGCTTTCGGGTGGCGCAGGACCGGTTCCGGGGTATGAAAAGCCGTGGTAGGCGGGGTTGGCATATGCAAGCTTAAGTGCTACATATGCAGTGTGGATAGTGATCCCCAGCTGGATACTTCTGGATTCGAATCAACGTTGCTCCTCGGATAATGGAGACATGATCCTCACCCCTACAGCGAAGAGTGGTTCGAAACTAGGTGTTTTCGAGAATGAAAAGGAAATTGAAAGTACATGATATATGAGAATTGATATTGGAATTATGGATATGAATAAAATAATATTGAGATCAAATAATGAAATAGGATAGTGATGTTTTTCTGCAAAATACTTTGACTCTTGCTCAAGTCTTACCTTGACTCCACTCAGCCTGCATTCCTGAGTCTAATTTTACACCTTTAGTCGGGTAAGTCTTGCGGAGTACCCCATGTACTCAGGGTTTGTTAACCCCTGTTGCAGGTAAGTTGAGTAAACAGTTCTGCGAAGGATCGTGCCGGTCATTGGATCGTACATGGATGAAGATGTGTATATAATAAAACCCTTGGGCAGGGTGTTTAGTTGTATACAGCTACTCCACTGCGAAACTCTGGTTTAGGATAATGTAATTGTAACCTATGTTTAAGTAATACTTCCGCACTCTTTACTCTGATTCAAATTATTTGTGTAAACTGTTGTAATACTTGCAAGGTCTTACAATGAGATCCTCGGGGAAATTAGGGTTTCCTATGAGACCCGACGGGCCACTTAAGTCAAAGGGAACTCGTGCAGACTAGTCAAAGGTCCTTAAGGACGATGACGGGGCACGTGGGCCCTATGATTAAAGCGGTTCCATCACAGAAGATGAATCAGAGTAGAAATGAACACTTGGAGCCTAATAATGTGGTTCGGCCGAACCATGTATTTGGGAACCAAGTCATCACACATCAAGACATGGTGCAAAACATCACTTGGAAGAGAGGAGAACCAAGGGTGGGCCTACCCATGGGTCGGCCGAACTGCCCATGGGGCCCACCTGGCTCTGGTGACGTGGCAGGATCCGTGTGACCTTCCACTCAGCTCATTTCAGCCCTAAGATCAACATGTGTTTCCATTCAACGGTTGAGAAGCAAAGCACAAGAATTCAACGTGACAACATGCAAACGAAGTGGAACCAACACAAGGGGACAGTCTGTGATAGATGGGGACCACGGTGGTAGGCCCAACCCACCAGGTATGGGTCGGCCGAACCACTATTGGTAGGCTCAGGCCACCTACACCTTCCCTGATAGGTGGGGACTCCTTCTAGAAGACCCTGGCTAGGCCCACCTGTCATAGGGGGGGTCGGCCCAACCCCCCTGGTGCCCAGCCAGGTCGATTGGCCTCCACCGCCTTCCAGCATGATGTCCACGTGATGAATTCACCTCTGCCGTCCATCTTGAGGCGGTATTGAGGCGGTTCATCCAAAGGTAGAGAGGCAAGGAGTACGCGGATCGCTGACGTGGCATCCCCTCACTCTCCCCTATAAATAGAGGCTGCCCACTCCTCTTCAAGACACACAAGATACACAAGAGCCACAAGTCACAAGAGTTCTACTCTTTAGTAATAGTAGTATTAGTCTAGTGTGGGAGTTAGAGTCGAGTCGAGCTAAACTCGGAGTCTCCGGAGTCGTCTGCTGGAGAGTCTGGTATAGCTCTTGTACCTTTCCTTCTGTAAGACTTTACCTTTATCAATATATTATCTTTACTTTACTTTACTAAGTCTCTACTTAGTGCATTACTATTCTTTATAGTATTGTTGTGTTTTGTCTTAACTTATAGTTGAGTTATATTGAATAGTGATCCTGTAACCAGCTCACGTGTGTAGTTCATCGCCTGTCATAGGGTGCTTTAGTTGTTGGTACGCAACTAGAGTAGTAAGGCTTAGTGTAAGCGTGGTGCTTAGACTAGATCTTGCCTTTGAATGCCGCTTATCGCACAGATTGTTTGTGGGTGCTAGCAGGTGGTGACAGCCCTGTCTAGTCTTAGTATCCCTCCACGTGTTTTAGGCAAGTTCTTAAAAGGTAGGCTCGCATAAGAGAATAGCCGCTTCGGATAGAGGTTATATCCCCTACTGTGTCGCCTATCCCCTACACACCGGAAGTAAGGTAGCTATCTTAGTATAATTCATCTATTTGATAGGATTGTTCACAAGAGTAAAGTAAGTGTCATAGGAGTCTTATACTCACTCGTTGTCCTCCCACCTAGTTATACTCTACTAGTTATTTTTAGTTATTCCAAAACCTTGTCGTGTCTTGGTGTCATTACCCTTTCCTCTACATATCGATTTACCCCCCTATCACTAGTTGATACTAAGTTGCTATAGACTTAAGGATCTCTCTTTTTTATTAATTATTCCTAGCAACCGCTTTCCCTTGGGATAAAAATAAATAACGATACCTTGGAATACTCCCTGGTGAAGTGCTACAGCGGTATATTCTGTGCGCTTGCGGAATTATCCAATAGACATAAGAAATACCCCAGGCACTTCTGGCGCCGTTATCAGAGATAGCCTAACACCCTGTCTTTGGTGGTTGCGCTAAGAAGTGTCAACAGAGGCCATTGCTTCCTGCCTACCCATGGCATCGCCGAGCGTGAGCCATCGCTAATTTCACGTTATCTCGGAGAAAGAATGTGTAGGAGTGGCTCTATGGCAAATGGCCAAGGTGTCCATGCACTCGGTGGGGAAAGGGAGGCAAAGACTCGAGTTAGGCCTTATGGGCGGCGGTCTGCGTGATGGAAGAGCGTGGAACAGTGGAAGGCTGGAAATCACCCTAAAGTGTGGTCTTTTTGTGGTTTGGGGGCTAGAATAGCGAAAATATCAACAAATACTCCATTATACATTTATATATATACATATGTGTATATATACTACAAACTACATAGAAAATATTCGGTATTTCCGGGAACACCCAGGAATACCACTAAATCCGCCCATCTCTAGAGGCGGTTAGCTTGCCAGTTGGATCATATGTATTTTTAGAGACGTTGGTAGCAGCAGGTGCCTCTCTATAGAAGCATTCATAGAGACGGCTCGGCTCAATCAACAACTTGCTCTATAGATGTTTTTTTAGAGGTGGCTAGAATCAGGTGTTGCCCTTGTCCTAAAAAGCCTCGGTTGCTACAAATTAGTTATGTAGTGTTCATTGTTAATAGAGTTATACTATTTGAAAAGTATTTTATATTATGTTTCTAGGCTTAATAAAAAAATTAAAAGAACACTTCAATTGGAACGTTAAGATGCAGCATATTTTTTTTCGGATGGAGGGATCGGAGTATGGTTTTTCATATATCCAATAGCGAAAACGATGAAGGCTTAATTGGAATTCTATTTTGTTAATTATCTGATAGGGTTTTATTACCATCCTCAGTGAGCCACGCCATCAAGAAACCACGTCCTCACAATGGAACGCATACATTTTTGGTTAAAAATATGAACACACGGCATACCACTAACGATGGCAGAGTGGGTGTTTCTTTAGCTCCCAACATGCCACCCTTCTTCATGATACGTTACTATCGCGATATGTGAGGTTACGTTCCATCACCATCAGATGTGTTAGTACACGGCCGGCCAGTAAGAATTAACACATGATAGTTGGAATTGACCAATACAAGAAAACAGGGTATCATATTTAGGATGCAAGTGGGATAGCCTATGAACTAGTATAAGATCTCAAATATAATGTACTCTTGGTCGAAGTGACATTCTTTTAGGAATGATAGGAGTAGTAGGTCGTTGTACAGGAACTCAGGATCTGGAAATCCTGATGCCGTCTTTGTTTTGGTATAGTGCATATAGTGCTATAAAGCTGTTAGGGAACATTATTGTACCATCTAGATAAGCTCAGGGAGCGTTTAGTTACTAAACTTCTCTAAAATTTTTCTAAAATTTCCCGTCACGTCGAATAATTGATACATGCATGGAATATTAAATATAGATAAAATAAATAACTAATTGCACAGTTTATCTGTACATGTCGAAACGAATCTTTTGAGTCTAGTTAGTTCATGATTGGACGAAAATTATCAAATACAAACAAAAGTGCTACAGTACCCGAACCCAAACTTTTTCCCCAACTAAACACGCCCTCAAGGGCGAGTACTACTACCAAATTAATTAAAGTTGCCTTCACAATGCAAATACATTCAACAACTATATACATGTCTATATATGTGTATACGGCCATGACCCCAATGCAATAGTTGAAAACGTGCATGGATATGGATGAGTGCAATGTTGCACATCACAGACCGATGGTGTGCGAGTCCACGTACATGCATCTACTTGTGTGATGGAGGTTCTAACACGATCGAGTACGTAGCTCCTTGGAACGACGACACACAACTATCGCCATTGCGTGGATAAGTTCTCTTCTTTATTAGCTTCAATCGTAGTCTTTTATCCTTTATCCTTGGAAAAAGGTAGCTAGTCGAGCTTTATTCAATTAAGACTAGTAGAAATCGGGGCTGTGGTCAATTTAAGCATCTTAACATGCACCATCATCGATCGGTGCGGTGGTGGAGTTGTGGGTGCGTGCATGAACATCCGAATTAATCCTGTTGTATGTACAATTTATTAATTTTCATCTTTTTTTGCATCTTTGCGAACATATAATTGATATGTGCCCGTGTGGGACGAGTGTTGAGTGATTATCAAGAAATGGTTAAGATTTGGTTTACTGTTTGAGACTAACCAATGCATGAGTGTGATGTTTAGCAACATTTCTCTTTGTCTTGGAATGTGCAAGTATTGAGCGTTGATATGATTGTCGAGAATGGCGACACAAGGTGTTATCGGAAAGCTTGTGTCGAGACGAAGCATTCTTATAAAGGATCTGTGGTTGTTGGATGTAAGGAACTTCACTTGAACTACTATGCCCAGAGTTTAGGTGGTTCAAGTAAATATCTAAAGGCAGGCTTAGAAATGTGTAATATCTCAATAAACAAGAGGAGTTGCCTAAGCCAACCATCTGTTCTAGTGGTTTTCATTTCAGTATCTAGTTGATAGGCTAGCCAGAGTTAATAACGCTGAGTTGAGATCCTCATTGGAGAGAGTCTACATTGTACCTCTGCCTATGTTTGGTAGACTTTTTTTTTTTCTCCCCATACTAATTTGGGAGCTGGCAAAAATTTGCAAAACTGTTGGAGATGCTCTAAAGAACTTGTATTGATTTGCATTATATAGAAGTTGTTCTATAAAATCTGAGTTCTTGGGTTGCGCTTTTGTTTTTCCCTTCTGGCCCCGGTTTTTTAGCTTCCTATGATTCTTCAAATCTAAGCTCTTGTACTTGTTTGGGTTGTTTCTCCACGTGCTACGACATTTGAGGAAGGTCTTTAGACAACGGTTTTGGCATGATTCCTCATAAGCACAAATATATAATTTTTTTTCCTCTTTGGGAGAAAACCTCGTTTCTGAAGATGGATTTTTAGATTACGGTTTATTCCCTAGTTTTCTAGTTGTTGATGTTCTGAGGATATCCTCTCAACGCCTCCACTCACACCCCTAAAAAGTGAGTTCAATCGGAGTTGATTTGTATTGGATATGATTTTTTTTTAGGAAAATTCATGTAGTCTGACTCGTGCAGGACCTGTCGTCACTACTCGTCTTGTATTTTCTACATTTGAATTTTGAGGAAACCTTCATCTTGTCCCCCCCTCCCCCCAATTTCTTGTTAAAACTTCACATTTTTCACACCGTTAGGGTATGCTTTAATTTCCCATTTTATCCTAAAGTGATGTGTGCTCTTCAACTCGTACCCGGACTTGTCCATTTTGCAATCAGACATTTGTCTGGTTTGAATTGAGAATCTGTTTTTCTGCTAGTTCTTGCTTGTTTAGCTTCCACAATTTCTCTAATATGTTATTCGAGTTGCTTGAGAGCTTTGTGGGTGGATTTTGCAGGGCCCAGTTTCACACCAGAAATTTGAATTGGCTTCCATTTGCCCCTCTCATGCTTAACCCTTCAATCGTATCTTAATGAGCCTAGCTTTCAGACGTAAGAAAATATGAACAGATGACGCCCCAATAATTTTGGATGACATACTAGCTCTTGGACCATAAGAAATCCGACCCTCAACTCAGTATCACAACACCATCACCATCAAATACATCTTTATCATGTATCTACTTGAAATTTTAAAAAGGATATTTAAATATTGATACTATTTTAATATTTTTATGAACTCGGTCAAATAAATTTAAAATAGTTTGACGTAGACCTAATTTAAATTTTTGCTCCTTATATTCTAAATTATAAGACGTTTTGTTTTTTTAGATATGTAATATTTACAGGATATGCACTTAGGTATATAGTAGAGTTAATTTGAAACATGTGGAGTATTATTTCTAATGGAGGAAATAAAATATAGAAGAGAGCTATTCCGTCTATCTAAAATATATGACGTTTTTTACTTTTAGAAATCTTATTTGACTATACGTCTTATTTTAAAATTGTAAATATTGTATATTTTATTATTAGAGATATTTAAAAATAATATTATATTATTTTATTATTTATATAAACGACTAAATAAACTAAATGGTCAAACATGATATTTTAAACTAAAAAATGTTATTTATTTTGTGATGGATCTGGTGGGAGTAGCCACGTACTCCGTTTATGTTGATAAAAGTTGTTTTGGACGAGGTTTGGCTTAAACATTGAGAATATAAATCATAAATATCTTTTAAATTATTGAGTTTGAAAATATGAAACTATATAAATATATTTGTATTGAGATATAATTTTATAAAAGTATGTATATATTATTTTTAATTAATATTTTTTTATAGAAATATGAAGTTAAAGTTAAAAGTTAAAGTTATATTTTTGTGATCGTGTGGGAGGGAGTGGACAACCCTCTGTAGTACTGTATTCGCTAGTAGTGCCGGCAGAAGGTTGACCGGCTGGAGGCGCGCAAGAGCGAGATGGTTGGCTATAGCAGCAGGTAGCGTCGGTCCGTCTCCTGCGCTGTCACGCTCACACGTGGGGATGGATGGGATGCGAGGGAGAGGGACGGCCCCAATCATGCCAATCGTGCGCGTCGTCCACATCCTACGGCACGGCAGGCAGCCGGGGATCCAACGGAACAGTAGCGCGTTCGTACCCCCCGCTCCGGCACCAATTTCGTCCATGATTGGAAGCTCTCTTGTCTTGCCACCTTTTTTTCCCATTATATTCAATGTGTGTGATGGCTACGCGCAGCTTGCATTGCTGGCTTATTAGCTAGCTTAATTGCCTAATTAATCATCCACGATAGACAGGCGATCCATGGATCAACGTGTAGGCGTTAGGAGTATTATTCATTCAGCACAATTAGCTAGCTAGCTATTGTGACGATCTCTTTTTTTTTATTGCGAATCTTTCTATTTTGAATTCAATTAACGATGAGATTTAGTTTTTTTTTTTACTTCCATGGCTCGTGAAACACCGAGTAAGCACTAATTCTCCGTCCTTCAAAAAATACAATTCTCGTTTTATAACGAGTCAGCAAACACATTTGAAATTCGGGCTAATAAATCTAGATAAAAAAAATATTCTAACATTTATGATATAATACCAAATAAATAATATAAAATTAATTAAATTTTTAGAAATTAAGTAATTGATTTTTAAAAAATGAATTAGTCCAAAACACAGGATTAAATACATCCTTTTGAGACGACGACGTTGGGCTGGTACACATTTCGTCTCGTATTTAAGGACATAGTGGCCGGATTTTGGATAGGCACGGCACCCCCAACCGTGACCATGATATCTGCTGTGTCTGGGTCCATCCATCCGTGCATCTACATGGTTTTTCAGGAAGGCTTTCGTTTACACTGTTATTAGTATAGTACTAATACTAGTAGTACTTGTACTCCCTCCATTTTAATTTATAAATCGTTTGACTTTTTTCGTTCCAAGTTTGATCACTCGTCTTATTTAAAATTTGTCTAAAATATGACATTTTTTTTCTATAACCTGCTTTATTAATAAAAGTTCTTCAAGAATAAGTTAAATTTAGCTCTTTTGCGCAATTTTTTTACATAAGACGTGTGATCAAACTTAAAGTTAAAAAAGTTAAACGACTTATAATTTAGAACGGATTAAGTAGTCTTTAGCAGCCAATCCACTGCTACCTGGCGTGTCGTTGATGGCCAGGCAAATGCAAAGCGACAGCGGGCACGCACACACCGCTCGATCGGAGTCCTTCAATGATTTGATAATGATGAGCGCGTCTAATTAATTTTTGCACGGACGCTGGAGAGCTCGTGTTGCTTTCCAGGCCCGGTCCGGTTCTCTTGTCATGTGATCTTCAAACAACCATGGTTTCCTTCTGTTGGTTGCCCACCAATCTGGCGAGGCCTGGCGGCCGCCAGACCTCCCGGCCGGCGAGACCCCCTGCCCCATTGGCTCCCTCAGCCATGGCCGGCGGCGACCGAGCAGGAAAAACGTCGGACAGAGGAAGACAAGGTTAAATGCTCGAAGCGTTATTTTTGTTTGGAGACTTGGACTGCGCTTGGCCTATTATTTGGGCTATATTATCCACCCGCATGAAGCCCATGTAGAATGTGAAAAGTCTCTATGTGCGTGCTGTTCCCGTGGCCGTCGTTTCAGTTTCTCCATCCGATCTACTCGGCTGCGCGCGATCGTCGACGACACATCGGCATCGCACTCTGACTGCTGGCCGGCGAAAGGCTATCGCTGCTGCGTTGCATCTCGATGCTGGTTTGCTACTGCTGTCAAAGTTCAGGCATTCAACGATGGAAAATTCTGATGCAGCAACAACGGACAGGGGAAAAGGAAAAGGTAAGTTGATTTGATTCAATCTATCATGAATTTGAATTTGATTGGCCTACAGTTGAGCAATTGATTTACTCAGTTTTTTAATTGTTAGTCGTATGCTTATAAAGAGATACTTTAGCACCGTTTCTGGTCGGGTACAGATACTGCTGCACCTAAAGAAACAATTGGTATGTTCGTTCTTCAATTGGTATGTTATTTCACCATCACTAGAATATGCAATTTGGTTTCGTCTTCTAGAGTTTTAAAACATCAGTTATAATATTGTGACACGGTTTATGGATATATATCGTAATTTGTTCATGCTATTATGTTTCATATTCTATACAATCGCTCGTGAAAAAAATTAGTTCAAAGTTCGCCGTAGGTCATTTTCTGTCGTGGATCCGCCACTGGCTGCAGGTACGGTGGAGGATCGGAACGAAGAAGCTGCCGTGCTGGTACTTGTAATCACCACCACATCACGTACTATATGGTGAGTGGGATGTCCATTCTTCTTAATTCTTCAGTTACTCCCTCCGTTCCGAAATATACGTCGTTTTTGGTTTTTATGCTATAAGTTTGACTCGATTTATATAAAATATGTGTAACATTTATATCTCCAAATAAATTTATTAAAAAACTAGATTCAAATATCTTTCTAATGATACTAATTATGTATTATAAATATTAATATTTTTAAACATATAATTGCCAATAGTCGTTTCTTGGGAAACGTAAACGATAGATATTTTGGAACGGAGGGAGCACCTACATAAGTACTTTGTGCTATAAGGCCTAACGTACGCTTTATATATTTTTGAGTGGCAGATTGCAACGCCTGTCGTCACTATACGTCAAGCTGCTTCTTGCATTGTAGGAGTGTATATATATATATATATATATATATATATATATATATATATGCATTATCCTAGAGTACTCCTTCGATTCAATTTATAAGTCGTTTGACTTTTTTCTTTAAGTTTAACCACTTATTTTATTCAAAAATTTATATAAAATATCATTTTCTTTTTGTTATGACCTGCTTTATTAATAAAAGTTATTCAATAATAAGTTAAATTTAACTCGTTTTGTGAACTTTTTTTAATAAGACAAGTGGTCAAATTAGGGTTAAAAAGTTAAATGACTTATAAATTAGGACGGATTAGGTACTAGCTAATGAATAGAAGTACTATAGAACGAATGGGTTTCATTATTTGCTCCGGGTTTTTTTTCGCCGGTAGTAGCGAACTTTTGCTCACTTCAAGAAAGCTCAGCCGTAGCTCGGATCCTTTATTTATAACAAATAAAAAGCGCATGTAAAGTAAAGGCTTATTCTACGGCCCCCAATGGCAATCCTTTTCTGCATTGTGTTTCGGTGCCTCGATCGCTCTATGCATGTGCATACAGCATATATATGATGCATTCCATCACATGCACGGGGCTCCTCCTATTCGAGAAAAAGTGGCAAACAAACCTCAATGCTCGAGTGTAAATGCTTCCTTGAATTGATGAGGTGGTGTAGCAGCTAGCATGCATGGTGGTTTCATTTATAGGCTCCTAATAAGTACTCTCTCTGTCCCGGAAAGACTGTCGTTTTAGACTTTTCAGATATTACGTTTGACCATTCGTTTTATTTAAAAATTTTATATAAATATCATTTATCTTATTATGATTTGTTTTATCAATAAATATACTTCAATAATTATTAATTAATTTTGTATTTTGTATAAATTTTTTGAGTAAGACGGAAATTCTGAAAAGTGTAAAATGACAGTCTTTATGGGACGGAGGGAGTAGTACTCCCTCCATATTGATAAAAGATGACGTTTTAAAAAAGGTTTTGGTCAAACATTGGGAATATAAATCATGAATAACTTTTAAATGGTTAAGTTTAAAAATATGACACATATATATATATATATATATATATATATATATATATATATATTTGTCTTTAAATATATTTTCATAAAAGTATACATATATCACTTTTCAACAAATATTTTTATAGAAATATAAAGTCAAAGTCATGCGTTAAAGACCGTGTCGTTGTTCTAAATGTTATCTTTTATCAATATGGAGGGAGTACGTAGTAAGGTGGAGGACGATGCATGTTAATTAGTCTTCTTGTCTTTCACGCGAGTGCGTTAACATTATAGAATTAGAGTGTTTGTCTATTTGCGTTAATTAGTCTTATTGTCTTTTATTATGCACACCTTAAAGTCGTTTAAAAATAATCATAAACAAAGGCATACTCCCTCCGTACCTGTATTACTTGTTACTTTAGACAACGACATACTCCCTCCGTCCCTTTTTTAGTGTCGTTTTCGGTTTTTGTGTCACAAGTTTGACTAGATTTTATAAATATTGCGGACATCATTCGTATCTCCAAATAAATTTATTAAAAAACTAGATTAAAAGATCTATCTAATAATATTAATTATGCAACACAAATATTAATATTTTTTTATATAAAATTAATCAAAGTCATTTCTCAGGAAGCGAAACGACAAATATTTAGGGACGGAGGGAGTAGTCTCCAAAGCATAACTTTAACTTTATATTTCTATTAAAATATTTATTGAAAAGTCATATATGCATACTTTTATAAAAATATATTTCAAGATATATCTATTTATATAGTTTTCATATTTTTAAACTCAATGACTTAAAACTTATTTATGATTTATATCGTAATATTTGATCAAAATATTGTCTAAAATAACAAGTAATATGGATATAAAGAGAGCAAATAATAAAGAAAAAGACCACGAAAGCATGCATGGTTTTACTCCTACTACTATACGTGTACGTAGAACCGGAACTGAGGAAGAAAAGAAAGTTGACGATTACTGCTACTTTTCAGTCTTATTATTGTTATCCTGGCAAATGGACGGTGAAGGTAGCAGCAGCGCGGGGCTCCATATAAATGGAACTCCATGTAAAATGCGTGTGAAATAAAAGACAGTACGGAAGAGTGAAACGGCACGGAATTAGCTAGGCTAGAGTTTGTTCCTACTAGCTAGTAGCTAGGTGGATTTGACCCGTAATTTGTAACTCTGCTCCACTAGTGCGCGCACGAAGCAACAAGCGGATGTTTAGGGCCGGTTTGGCAGAGCTCCGTTTCCGAATTTTTCAGCTCTGCTTCTCGATTCTTTGGTGAAATTATTCTATTAGATTTTTGGAAAGAATCAGGGTGATTCTCTGCTGATTCCCACCAAAATATAACAGGAAGCGGGAGAGAATTCGGGAAAGCAGGTTTTTTTTCTCCCACATCCTAGTGTAAATGGAGAAGTGATTGTCTGCTGATCCCCACCTAAATCTGTTGGCGTTTTGAGCATTTGGCTGATTGGGAGTGATTTTTCTCGGACAAGCTAAAGCTGGAGCTCTACCAAACGGGACCTAGAAGCCAAAATTTTGAAGAAGGTACACGTGCCAATTTTTTTAATAAATGTTCAATCATAACCTAAATAGAGATTCGTCCCATGAATTTTTCTCATTAACCGTGCAAACATAAAAAAAATCCATATATATTTAATGTTTTATGTATGTATCTAAATATTCGATGTAACGAAAATTTTGGAATTTAGAAGTGCATCTCGATCTAAACAGGCCCGCAAGCTCACACGCATGGATGAATCTTACTTTGATTGTGTGAGGCCTACTTTTGTCGGATGAAGCTGCAATAAGCTAGCTAATTTTTTTAGCTCTCCTATCCCATCCATTTATGAGAGAAAAATATAAAGAATTTTATCCATGAAGCCATTTTAAAAAGATATATGTTTGCCAAGAAAAAGTTCATAGAGTTGGTGAATGTTTGGGAAAAAAACAGTTCATTGAGGCTGTGTTTAGTTGAGAAAAAGTTGGAGAAAAAGTGCACTGTAGTACTTTCGTTTGTATTTGATAACTTTTGTCTAATCATGGTTTAAATAGACTCAAAAGATTTATCTCGATCTAACCAGGCAAAAAGTACAAACATGTAACAGCTGCTACTTCATTTGATGCTTTATGTAGACGGAAAGTATAATTGATATGATGAAGAGAGAAGGAAAATTTGTAAACTAAACGGAGCCTGAGTTGTTGATGAAACCATAGGAAACGTAGCCTTATTTAGGGTGGCGTACGTGCGTGCAGCAGGAAGAGGGGAAAGCGATCCATCCCTTGGAGCAGCGGGTCCCGGAAGAAGACGAGGACGACCATGGGCGGAGCTAGGTTAGGGCAATAGGGGGTGGCGGCCCCCCTTGCCTAAGCATGATTATACATGATAATATGTATTTATTAGATAAATATAAATGTATTAGGCAATATATACTCTTTATTAGCTTCCAATAATAATTAACTACTATTGGTATAACAGTTACTATACTACGTAAAAGAATGTATATATGTCTCAAATGAGTACCGTTATTGTTTCTCTGTTTACATGCAACTATATTATAATATTTTATTTATTACTCTGTTCTATACTTTAGTACGTATATTTGGCTTTTTTTTTTACTTAAGACTTCAAGGACACAATGACAATTAGCAGGAGTCATCTTGCAACACCTTACACTCATCAAGTAACATATACTAGATTGTTTATGCATTGTATATGTTCCGGTTATACTTTGTCTAGTATTTAATTTAACTTACGAGTCCTCAACTAAAACTGTATAGCTGTATTATTAGAAAAAAAAGATTATACCTATAACTAATAATTAATCAGAAGACTAAAATTGACCCACCTTGAATTCTAACCTAGCTCCGCCACCGAGGACGACGATGCAGGGCATGCCAGGACAAGGGAGAGGCCCTCGTGCAACTCTGATTTGATTCATGCCCATCACCCGATCCATGCGCACCGTACCTCACGCTCACGCCCACCACAAGTCCACAACCAACCACACACACACACTTCCTACTAGAGTAGGAGGACTAGTACACTCCACTTGTTCCTTCTCTCTTTTTTTTCGCCCTATATAAACAGCACACTACTCTACAGAGGGGAGTACGTACAGTATAAGCTAGTAGTATAAAAACATATCACTACGTACTCCCTCCGTCCTATATTAGATGACGTTAGGTGAAATGTGCGGGTCAAGCTTTCTCAACTTTGACTAGATTTATAGAAAATATATACAACATATTTATTTTCAAATAAATTTGTTAAAAAACTTGATTTAAAGATCTTTTCAATGATACTAGTTGTGAAGCGTTCGATATAAATACTTTTTAATATAAAATTAGTTAAACTGAAAAAATCTGACTTTTCGAGAAACGAGAATGATATCTATTTTGGGACGGAGAGAGTATTTTGGTTAAGAGAGGGAGCACGGCACACAGAGATTATTTATTAATAATAAAGGAAATAAAGGCGAACTGAAAACCCGCAGGCAGGCCGCACGATCGGGAACAGATTAAATGGAAAAAAATGTGCAGGTGGACGCCGCGCGCAGAAGCAAAAACTTAAGAGGCGGTGGTACAGTAAGAAAGGATGGGCATGCATGTGAGGCCGCCATGTGAGAGCGATGGAAGCTTATGCATGTGGAATCAAGGAGGAGGAGCGACATCCCATCATTCCCCGCTCGTGTGCATAATACTTTATTATTACTATTATTATGCAAGAGGAAAAAAAATTATGCTGATACATTTGTGTCCGTGTCCGTCCGTCTTCATGCATGTATGGTGTCGTTCATTTCCAACTCCCCCGAGTCCAAGCTATCTATCTACCCGTAACGGCTTAATCTTATCTGTCAAAATTAACAATTTTGTAATAATGAAACTATGTTTTTTTCTCTCACGATAAATCTACTTTAGCTAAAATCCTTTTTTTTTTCCATGGCAGCGGAACAGGACGGTACATATTTCGGTGGGTATGTACATGTGTGTGTGGTGCCAATAATACCACCATGATGGATGGATGGGTACGGCACTGTACCCGCCGGTTGTAAGGAGCCAATAGCACGCATGCTGCATCATGCATATGGCTGCCTACCTTTTTGGCGATACATACATTTGTATGTATAATCGCTCGCATCCAGCTGTGTGCGCGTGCACGCACGTACGCCTCCGATCCGATCCTTCCCGGAAGGTTCCCATGGATTTTCCTCCGATCAGTACAGTACGTAGCCTCCGTTTGCATACTTGTCCAGTCGTTGTGTTTGTCTCTGCGTTTTTAGCCAATCTTTATTTATTTTTTTTTTACAAAAAAGCTTTGACTTCAAGTTGGAAACTAGAACCCTCAAGGGGGGTAATTGATAAAAGCAAAAGGTGTCCCTCCTCCTCATCTGCGGCGGCTCCTGGCTCGATGAGCTGCAAGATCGATGGCATTGCAGGGCCGGGGGCGGGGGCCCGCTACGCTACGCCTACTGGCTGGCACACAGAGTAGCAGTAGCCGCCGCCTCTAGCTAGCGTGGTGCCGCGCTGCAGGCGTAGGAGTAGGTTCAGCCCCACACGTTCGTTCCCAGTGGACGGACCAGGACCAGGACGACGGCAAAAGCTACCACATCTCTGATCGAGCAACCAATGCTCGCTACAGTAGTACAGTCATGTCATGAATGCAGTTTGCATGCCGGTACACGGTCACGCAGATACTACTACTGGTACTACTAGTAGTATCGATCCATCTCCCTGACGCGCCGCCGAGCCTTCTTTCATCCAACGGCCACGGTCGGCCGATCAATCTACTGTACAGTACTCTGCATGCTGGTGGCGTGACCGATCGCGATCGACCATGCGTGCGTGCGGCGATGCCGCCTTGCAGCCGCAAGCCCGCAAATACGCCACTGTCCACTGCCCACGCGACCATGCTACTTACTGCTAGCCAGCCAGCCAGAGGAGGCCGAGGGTGACTGCTGCCTCTGCATGCCGCCGACCCCGACCCCGACCCCGTGCGATGCTCTCGCTGCCGAGTCTCTGCCGTCGATTGCCATGCATGGCCAGTTGGCCAACGAGGCGCCGCTGCCTTGCATGCATGGCCGCCATGGGCGGAGCCACGTTGATGCCTTGGTATTCTTAGGAATATCAAGCTTTTTTTTATAACAATAAGTATGTATATATATGTATACTTAAATGTATAATGTGTAATGAGCCCACAGCCAATTTTTCGGGGCCTCCTTTCGAGTTTCCTCCCGCAATTAGCCTCTTTGGCCGGCCCACAAGAGCCAAGAGCACAAGCCCATCCCATGGCCGCAAGGTCCAGCGGGCTGCAGACAGCACAAGGTGAGAGCGCCAGAAAGAGCGCTCCCAATCGGCCAATCGCTCCCATCCTCTCTCACGCACGGGCACGACTTCTGGCTTCATCGACCGGGCGACAGCGGCTCTTGCGCGGGCATCTAGGCATCCAGCGGGGGCGCGGCGACGACCTACCGGCGAGTGGCCAGCGACGGCGCTCGGCTCTGGGTCTCGCGGGGTCGTGGATGTCGGGTGGACGCGGCGCTGCTGGCTGGTCCGCACTACCGCGCCGGGCAGCCGACCACCGGCGGCCGATGGATCTGCGCCGCTGCAGGCCACGGACGGGGCTAGCCCTGCCCTAGCCAGCTAGCCGACTGTTCATTTGTTTGGTTTAGTAGATCAGCAGAACTGCAGAAGCCAGAGGTGAGCACCGTGGGGATTTTCCCCGATCCGATTTCGTGATTTGGATTTAGGAATATCCGAATTTATTGGAATTTCTTTTAGATTACGTTCAGTTTGAATTTTGCAAAATAAAAAAGAAAGCAGTTGATCTGAAAAGTTTGTGGTATAGGCAAGAGAGGTTGAATTACACCTAGAAGAATAAGTTTTTTTTCGTATTATACTGTTTTTGTGACTTTCGTTATGATAAAATGCTATTCTAAACTATACTTGAACCTTTGCTGCTATAAATTGGAAATTTTTTCGTCCGTAGAAATACCAAGATTTAAAATCATGGCTTCGCCACTGATGGCCGCTACGGAGGACGGTGAGCTAATCATTTTCCGTGTCGTCCTTGACGGAAGCACGGAGTCTCCGGTCCTTGATGCCGCCACGGATGTCCGCTCTATTCTTCGGTGGCCACTCGGACGCAGTGGCGATAAGGGCAGATACAATAAGAGCAAGTTTAATAGAAACGCCCACCGTAGGTTACAAGCAGGCTAGGAGCAAGCGTATACACCGGCACGTATAGTGAGCAGGCTGCAAGGAGCGGGTTGTAAAGAAAATCTACGTATTTAATGCTAGTGGACTACAGTCATTTCTTCATCCGTATTGGCTGCATGCGAGCTATTAGTCTCGATACATGTGATGCGTTAGGCGAGAAGAATAGCGCCGGCTCTGTATTCTCTCTCATGACGTGGCTGTTTTCTCGTGACGTGGACTCCTTCCCGCCGGCTTGCAGTTGATTAATATATTTGGTCTAACAGACATATACCCAAGCAGCTGATATAGAGAAGCCAAGGAAGAAGAGACAAAAACTTCCGTGTAAGCGCAGAACGACGAGCTACTAGGTTTCTTCTCATTCTTTATACTACTTATAGAAGAGAGAAGATAAGAAATTAATGAACTCACTAGCGTTGAGTAAAACGCTAGACTCGCACAACTCTCCCTAAAACTTGTGTCTGTCTCTCTCTTCGTTACATGTTTTGCATCCGAGTGCTCTTCGTTTTTTATTCGAACCTGCGTGCATGTCGCTAGCGACTTGGTCGTGTCCGCTGGGGACGCCCTGACTGACATTTGACTGAGTCTAGCTAAAGAGCTCAACCAGACGATCAAACAGACAAACACTAGGTTCCTAGAGCTTGGATAGCTAGCAGTGGCCACCCAACCAAACAAATCCTTAATGTACCATTTTACGAGTTTTAGAATAAGTACATCGATTTATTTTAGAATTCACACTTCCGTTTCAGTTCTTGTTCATCGTCTCCGTGAGCAACAAAAACAAAGAAGAACAGGCGTCCTTAATGAAACTCGATATTTGCATTCCTAGTCAAACATTACACGGTCACCCAAATTATATATGTTGACCATTTATTTCTTCTATATTATATTTCTTATGATTAAAAGATTATGATCATTGGATAGTATACTTGATCACATGGATCTAATCATCTCAAGTTTGTATCATAATGATTAAAATTTGTTCATCAAATTATTGGTCAAATATTGTGAAGTTTGAATCTTGTATTGCGTGTTCGCCTTGTATATTTTGATTTCTTTTTCATGGAAAATCACGTGAATTTTGAGTCATGGATGGTACTGTAGACCTTTTTGTTACCGTTTATTTTTGACGAGTTATAGGACTTGTGCCATTTTGAGAGTGACTTATTAGATAGTAAGAGCCCTTTATCTTTTGTAAAATAATAATATTGTTCTTTTTACGTGGATCATATCACAATGATGGAGGTGAGTCAATTTTTTTTTCAAAAATAGTTATTTACATGTGAATTGGTGAACAAATTAGTATTAGTTTGTAAGGAGCAACTTGCATATAAACAGCTCCTGAGGCCTTCACGAGGCATTACATGTATTTCTTTTTTTTCTTTTGTAACCTATATTTTTTGTAGCTACTCTCATCAAACGACTCTTAGCTTTTTCTCACAGCTCTTAGCTTACAAAAGTTTTTTTTTATAGCATGCAACTCGCAGCGGTTTTTCTAAAAGTCATAACTCAAGGAGGTGTTTAAATCTGGGATGTAAAGTTTTTGCGTGTCATATTGGATATTTCATGGGATGTCAAAAAGAGTTTTTGATACTAATAAATAAACTAATTACAAACTCGTTTATATGCTGTGAGACAAATTTATTAAGACTAATTAATTCATCATTAGTAAATGTTTAATATAGCACAATATTGTCAAATCATGATGTTGTAGCAGGCACAGTCGCGGAGCCCGCAGGGTTCTACGTGGCGGCACGGGAGTATCCCAGCGGCGTTCTCTGCCAATTCTCTCCAAATCTCGCCCGTGAAGCGGCATCTAACTTGTTCGGTGTGCAAGTGTATGTTTGCTGGAGTGAGAAGACCCCGGTCAGTGGTAGGGGCATTGAAGACGGAGGCCGAGCCTTCGCTGGTGCATGCGAAGGCATCTCGGGCCGAGCAGAGCCTCCGCCAGTGCATGTGAAGGCATCTCGGGCCGAGCAGAGCCTCCGCCAGTGCATGCGAAGGCGTCCTAGGCCAAGCGGAGGCTCTCACCGAACCTGGAGTCCTCGGGGAAGCGGAGACTCCCACCGAGTCCAGGACCCTTGCGTGGAGGTCCGACGAAGACAGTCCTGACTACGCGAAGATCAATGTGCAGGATGGCGGCCTTACTTCATGGGGCGACCCAAGATGGCGAAGGCCCAGTCGCTACCCGACAGAGAAGGGAGTGGTTGAGGCACGGGGGAGAAGTGACACCGATGCCCTCAGAGTTAGTAGACACAGTACATTCGAGGAATATTCCTGTCACCCAGCAAGGGTTTCTATGTAATTGACCCGGGCCAATGTATCGTAGCCTATAAATGGATACGTAAAATCCGAATGAAGAGTTATTGGGATCATTTATTCACTGTCCTTCTGTCCTGTTATTGTGTGCCTTCATCTCGAACAAAAGTTGTCCCTCTTTCTATGTGGGGCTCACTCCCCAACATATGGACTAATTAAATTTAAAAAATTCTTCTCGTAATTTACACTAATTTGTGTAATTATTTTTTTTTTATCTATACTTAATACTCAATATATATGTATATATATATGTATAAATATCTGATCTGATGAGTGTAAAGTTTTAATGGTGAAAACTAAGCAGTGTCTAAATGGGTTTAAAATCTATGGTGAATTTTTAACGAGGTGATTTCAGTTTGTTATCCCCCGTGTCCTTTTCGTCAGGTTCCGGCACAAGGACTAGTATGAGCCACGTCGGACAAGAGGCCTTTCACTAGTCTCTTTCTGTCCTCTGCTCTTCATCAGTGTGGGTGTGGCTATCCATAGCTAGCAGTGGGAGAGGGGGCTACGCCGCGCGTGCGCCGGCAGGCAGGCAGCAGAAGCGAGCGGCCGACGACGGACGACAAGGCCTGCGGTCGCCGTCCTCCGCGATCTCCATCGGGTCAAAAAGATGGCTTTGGCCTCTCCCATCGATCTGTACGCTGTTGGATTTGATGGATGTGCCGCGACAACTCACAACGCAGCGCATCTGCATGTTGATTGATGATTGCACAGTAAAGTCTATCGAAGGTAAGAACTACGGTGGTGTCAAACTCACAACTCCATTGTTCGTGTCATCTTTGGTCCCTAAATTTATAAATAGTTTATTTCAATCCTTCAATGTTCGATTATATCATCTATTCCCAAAAAAAAAAAAGAGCCTATATCATCTAAGGTCCTAAAACCTATAAATCGACTGTTTAGATTTTCACACTTGTTCAGTTATGTTATTCAGTCACTAACTCCTATAAATGCTTATAAACCTATAAATTTAATATATATCTATTGAACTATCCAAAAATTGTAAATATAATTTTGTTAGACTCCTAGTAACATGTATTTGCTATTTTTTTAACTCTGTAGATATAATTGAACAGGCACATACATTTTTAACTCTATAGATATGCTTATTTAGTTATTTAATTATATAGTTAAATAGAAAGTATATGGTGATTTATTTTATTCTAATTTAAAGTACACGTATTAGAAATCTAACAAAATTAGATTATAATACAGAATTTACAAGTATAGTACTTACCGTAACTATGGACCTGGATGACACCTTTAACAAAGTTTGATGATCTAAATAGGTGATAAAACCAAACAAGTTTGAGCAATTTGAGAGTTTAAAAGACCAGAGACTCCGATGAACAAATTGAAAGAATCGTCGGGAAACTTTACTCTTCATTATTGCTGCTCCTGCTCGTACCACCCTCTCATATCATGCCATGGATCCATGATAGAGCTCGTAGTCGTAGCTACTAGCTCTAGCTAGGTAAACAAAGAGGACGTTGGGAATGGATCCATGCCAATGCCACGGACATGGATCGGCAAACGGGCAAGCCATCGTATCGGGAGCACTGTGCCCTCCGGGCTGCACCGCCATGTCCTACGAATCCATCGCAATCTCTCCAACAGTCCCCGTAATCAAATCCACACAGTCTTGGTCCTCCCATCGGCACGTCACCTTCTCAAACACAACACAACGATACGATGCTGTGCGGCCGTGACAGTTTAATAATCTGCGCCGACTTGTCCCCGCATCGGAGTGCTCCTATTTCTTGTTTTGCCCACACAAAGGAATATCAGAGGTTACTCGCAGTCCATAAATATAAATACAAATAGATATTGACCAATACCTATAGCATTAGTATGGATAATATACTAATCTATATCTAATAATAAAGGGAGATTATTTCAGTTTGTTTTTTTTTCATCGTCTCCTGACTGAAGACTAATTTGGTGAATATGAATAATTGTCTAGGTTCCCGTTTGCCTACAACCCTCACGTTTTATATGGCACATGCATTGCTGGAGGTAACCTAAATAAATAGATAAGAGTTCTAATTCTAATCCAAATAATAGAATCCTACAATGTGTGTGTATACACACCACCTAATACGACGGAAACAAAGAACCCCCAAGTCGAGCATTGCTTGGTGATAATAACAGCGCAATGTTTGGCCCTGTTGACATGTAGTTCTGGGAAATTTTAGTGACACCATAACACCACTTTGACGGAGTATTTCAATAACCAAAGCACCATTGTCACTAGTCAGTAACTTGAGCGGTCGACATCAGTAAAAGTAAAGGTGAAATGTGGCCGGGAACAGAGTATTGGAGCAAAGGAGCAGAGGTGTGCACGAGTGGGCAGTGCACAGCAGGAGATCCAGTGGAATCAGCCATCGTAGGGCCAAGGATTTATTTATATGCTGCCGCCAACACTCACATGCACCAGTAGGTGAGGAGCACTCTTGGGCAGCCAGGGCCAGGGGCTGGGGCTGGGTCCGGTCCTGGGTCACACCCAGACTCTCTCGTTCTTTTGATCGATCAGCGTTTATTTTCAGTCACGAAACAGTATTTTTCTCTCACAACAAATCAGCACGAGCCGAAATCAGCGCTTATTTTCAGCCAAAAAAACAGGCTGTCTGCTGCGGCCTGCACCTCTTTGTATGAGTATCACCAGAGTAAGGCTAATAATATAAGTAGACTTGCTGACTGTAAATTTTTTTAGACTTCTCTAAACCCACTCGTACATTAGTTAGTCTTTCATAGCCAATACATGATCCCCTTTATCTCTCACATAGTTTTTTTCGTGTGCCTAAGTCGGCTGTAAGCATACATCCTGTTTCCTCTCTCTCTCCTTCACTCTCCTCTACGTCAGTATTTAGCCGGCTTACAGCCTCTTATTATACTTGTTCTCATCCAACCAACCATTAAACTTCCTCAGAGGCAAGGATCTCATCTCATCTCATCCTCACCTAAACACAGGTGTAGCTTGTTAAATCACAGATCTAACTAACCTTACTCCTAACTACTACTTGATCTGCATGTGAGGTGATTGCTGGTGTACTGATTTGCTACCAGTTCCATCTGGCTCTTGTAATTGCTCATTGTTGCCTCAAGTACTTTTGTACTATGCTTAATCAACCCCTCCCACAGGCCACAGCAATGGTCCAATGGAAACCACCCCATGTGCCACCTCAATTGCATTGCTTTGCATCTCTCTCTCTCTCTCTGTGTTTGTTTAAATCTTTTGATCAATTTTAGTTTTTTTTCAACCTATCCATGCTACACTACACTAGACTACTGGACATGGATTTATTATTCTACTACTCTGGTGGTACCGTAGTAATAACTAATATCAAATCTATCCATGCATCTAAAATCTCATTGAGCACTGCACTGTGCATGAGCAATCAGTAGCTGGACACGGCCATGTATGCTGCACATGGTGCCGGCCGTCGACCACCCATGCATGCATTCCTTTTACATTAGTATTTTTTTTTTGGTTGGCCATCTCATGATTGATTGGATCAGCCCCACTCACAAACAAATCTCCGTTCAGGATTGGGGATACAGCATCGATCTCCTTTCAAGATGAAAATACATATGCACCAAATGATCATCACAAAACATTCATGATGTTTAGGCGTTGAGCTTGCAAATTAGTACGTGTTTGGCGGTTGACAATGCAAGCCCCCTAGCCCCAGAATGGAGAAGCTTGGAGCACATCTCCATTGATACTACAATGATACACAATACTCCTGCACGTGTGCAGCAAAACATTGTATCTCATTGGGTTGAAATGTTGAAGGTGGTGGCGGCCTTTTGCAAAACATTGTATCTCATTGGGTTGAAATGTTGAAGGTAGTGACTAGCCCATTTAGTGGCGGCCTTTTGCAGAGGTATATAGAAAGCTAAAATAGGATATAGTGGAAGCAATTTCATTGAATTCTTAATTAATTATACACAGAACCATGTAACTAAAGAAATTTCATGAACTCAAATACATGTACTCCTATATGCATCTAGGGGAGCATGTCTCGGGGTCTATTACTTCAATTAAATTCAATAAATCAATCAACATACCCATGCCAATAATTACATCCAAATTAATTCAACAATCAACAATTCAATAATTATGCAATGGTTCATTGCATTATTGATTAAGTAGATAACACAACAGAGGAGGCATAGATTATAATCTCTACTAATATAAAAGGCACCAGTTAATTAGAATTCTGCTAAGTGCACCCCCCACCAAAACAAATCTCCAGTCTATCTCTCTCCTAATCTTTACTAAACGCACCCCAAATCATGTACCCAGGAATCCATCTCCTTTTAATCTAACGCTCCAAAGACACCCATATCTCCATATTCTCTTACTCACTCAAATCCAAGACCTGAAAAATCTATGCTTGACTACTAAAAGATAATTGATGCTCGTTTGATTTGCATTGATAAATGCTGCCGTAGCGTTAGCACGGGCAATATACTAGTCATCTCAAGTAAAGAATGAATATTTGCCTCAGGATTAATAATGCTAAAATATTTCAAATCTAAAGCAAATAGCAATGCTTAGTAGGCCTAAAGTATCATCAATAGCAATATATTGTAGCGATAAACTCTATGAAAAAACTATAGGAGAGTATTTAAAACCATGCTCTCTGCTATGAAGATTTGCCAGCAAGGCAAAACGTCCATAAAGATTACTGTACATGCATACCTACATCCATCCCACGTTTCTAAAAGAAAGAAAGTTAGTGTGCCTGTGAAGTGTGAACATAAGGTATGTGATTTATCTAATTCACATGAAGCGAGTGATGAATTTCTTAGCATCCATCAAAAGTATTTGGGACACTTACGACGTGTTTGCTTGGATGTCTCCTAGCAGATGCCCAGGCAGCGATCAAACTCCAGACGTCCAAAACCGAACGTTTGGTAACAATTCAGGCAATGCTGCTAGGAGGCAATCCAAACACCCCCCCTAATGTAATCAGAGATAGAGGTAACAAGTCTGAATCCCAAAATGTTATGCACGCATATGTACATGAGAGCCACAACCAGTAAAAAGTGACTAATGCTTTGATTGGTACCCCTGGCAGCTACTAGTTCATGCATATCTAGTACGTATTGGGTACATAATTATTACTAGCTGGTTACTCATTATTAGCAAGATGATGTTTGGATTATTCAAGAGCAACATAACTACGATGGCCTTGTTTTTTTAGAAGCTCACATGAATAGAGATGTGTTAGAGAACCCAGAAGTGTTTTGGCTACTCCCTCCGTCCTAGAAATCTTGACGTTCAAAGCATGTGTGCTGCACTAAGGATGGCAGCAGATCGGGTTCGGGGCGGACATCTAGGATTTTGGGTTCAGGTACCAGAAACTTATCGGGTTCGGTTTTTACTGGCGGATACCCAATGAATATTCGAACTATAACATTTTAAATAAAAACTCATGTATTTTTATTAATAAATTGTTTATGCTAATTATTAAATTTGTTCTAAGTTAAGTGAGGAAAATGTGTGTTGCTTATTGCCTCTTGTTTATACATTTGAATATGTAATATATATACACACACACATATATATCATACATATGTTGTTAAAAATTCTCTATTATTTTTCTTATTGCTATATAGTGGTGGGTTTTGGGTTTTGGGTATATGTGGGTTTCAGTTTCAGAGATGGATTTTTACCCAAATCAGTGTTTGGTGCGAGTTCAGGTTTTAAGTTCGAGTTTTGGTCTTATGTCTACTTCACCCGATCCGAGGCCGCCCCATTACCATTCTTAGATGCACCAGGGGATGAGCTAAAACGTCATTCAATGCGAGAGTATAACTCCTAGTAGCTGGCGTTCGAGCAGTTCAATGTGGTAACGGGTAGCTAAACATCTAGCTAACAACTCGAAAATACAAATTAGATTAGCTGGATGTCCAGCTAACAATTCAAATACGGGCTTAGCTGAAACAATTAGCTGGTTATATCTTAACCATTATCAGTCGATCTATTATTATTGTATTGGCCCGTTTAGATCAATCGCGTCTAAAAACAAAATTTAGCAGTTTATTGCTCGATCATCAGCCGGATCCATATATGACCTCCCATCCCAAGCGGCCGTACTGGGTGCATGCAACATCATGCGGGCGCCGGGTGGCGTGCAGAGTCTGCAGAGGCGAGGGGGACTGGAAACAAACAAGCAAGCGTGCGCCGCGCAGGGGCAGGGCAGGGCAGGGCAGGCGCGCACACATGGGGGTTGGGGTTGGCGTTGGGTGGGTGGTGGGCTTTGACTGTCGCGTCCCTGCCCAAAGCGGTGGCGGTGGCAGTGGCAGTGGGCACCGCGGCGTGAGGCGGCGTCGTTCCCAAGGCCGAGCATGCGCTGCCCTGATGGATAGCTCCATGGAGAGAGAGGTCATCACTCCTGCCTGTGACTGTGGCGCTCTGAGCTCTGACGCTTGTCGTGACCCCACGGTCAAGCTATACTCCCCTTGGAATGTGGACCCTAGCTCCATCTCGTCCAAAGTCCTCCTCTATTGCAGCTCTGTTCGCGTGAGCTTATCTGTAAAAATCATGGCGTGTTTCTTCCGTAAAAACCGTCAAAATCGCCTTGACTTGGAACACATCACCCCTTAACTTATGAAACGGTCTAATTTATTATATTATATGTTTACTATATAGATCTAATCATGTAGAGTCTAATAAATCTAGATTTTTTATTTTATAATTTTTCTATGATTTACTGTGATTTTTCAAACACTCAGGGGAAATAAATAAAATATAGAAAACTGGTTTTACTGTAACAAACCACCGTCGAAAACCGTCCAAGGGTAAAATAGACGGTTTTGGATAGTTCAGGGGGTAAATTAGACCGTTTCATAGATTAGGGGTCATGTGTTCCAGGGTCCGTAGTTCAAGGGGATTTAGACTTTTTCCTAAAAATCTATAACAAATCTTCCTCAGCTAAAATCAACATTTCTTATTTTTTTGTTCGATCCGAAGATATATACTATATATCTGCAGAGATGAGGAAATAATAAGCGAATACATTTCCTGTTTTCCGTTGCACGCCTACTACAGCAGTATACTCCTAGTATATTAGAGTTAGATAGAGAAAATAAATGAAAACGAAATATGGAAAGACGAGGTCGGGTGGCAATATAGTACACGCCTTGGTGACCTGGTGTGTGCCTGCCTGCCCGTGGGCTGTGCTGTGGCCACTCTATCTATCTATATAAAGGGCTGCTCGGCGCCCAGTACAGCAGCAGCAGCAACCAAAGCACCCCCTCTCCTCCTTGCTCTGCCGCCGTGCTCGGAGCTGGAGTCGGAGCACCACCACCACCCCTCTCCCTCCTGTCCTGTCTGTTGGAAGCACACGAGAGAGAGAGATGGCGCTGCTGTTGCTGGTGGTGGCCGTGCTGGGCGTGGTGCTGGCCAGCAGCCTGCTGCTGCGGTGGAACGAGCTGCGCTACAGCCGCCGCCGGGGCCTGCCGCCGGGCACAATGGGGTGGCCGCTCGTCGGCGAGACCACCGAGTTCCTCAAGCAGGGGCCCAGCTTCATGAAGCAGAGGAGGCTCAGGTACACCACCACTAGCATACCATACCCGTCCGCCTGCATTCCTCTTGCTCGCTCGCTCGCCGTCCGGTGCTCTGTTGTCTTCCTCCCAAGAGGCAATAGCAGAGCACTAGCAGCGCAGAGGAGCGCCCTGCTTCTTGCCTTCTTCACCTTTGCCAACTGCAGCGTGTTCGTGTGTGTCTGTCTGTCTGTCACCGGATCAATCATTCGGTAGAAAGAAAGCATAGTAGTAGTACTAGAAAGAAAGAAAGAAAGCAAGAAAGAAAAGCGGCGATCCGGAGGAGAAGAGGCGGAGCATCAGTGTCGTGTTCCCCAAAAGCTCGCAGCTCCGCACTGTTCCTGTTCAGTTCACCCTCTTCTCTTTCTCTCTGCTGGCTGGCTGATTACCATAGCATAGTACCATGAAGCCATCCATCCATCATCATCATCATCATCCTAAACTAAACTAAAGCACCACCAGCCCCCTTATCATACTGCCACTGCTGCCAGACAGGAGCAAGAAAAAAAAAAAGACACCTTCTTTCCATTATATATACATACAGAATAACAAGTATAATAGTAAATTAGTAACTAGCTGGTCATGGTAAAATCATTTGCTCACAGTAACAGCAAGCGAGCACATAAGCAGGAAGCTGATGGTGGTGATGGTGGTCAGGTACGGGAGCCTGTTCCGGACGCACATCCTGGGGTGCCCGACGGTGGTGTGCATGGAGCCGGAGCTGAACCGGCGGACGCTGGCCAGCGACGGCGCCGGCTTCGTCCCGGGCTACCCGCAGTCCATGCTCGACGTGCTGGGGCCCAACAACATCGCCGCCGTGCACGGCCCGCTCCACCGCGCCATGCGCGGGGCCATGCTCGCGCTCACGCGGCCCCACATGATCCGCGCCGCGCTCCTCCCCAAGATCGACGCCTTCATGCGCGCGCACCTCCACGCCTGGGCCGGCCGCCGCGTCGACATCCAGGAGATGACCAAGGAGGTATGCTACTGTATCCTCTAATACACACACACTAGCAGTCGTCGTCGTCGTCGTCGCCATGCCCTCTTCTTCTTCTTTTGCTCTGCTGCCTCTCTGTTGCTCTTGATGATGCTGTGCAAAGCCGCCTCCTTCTGAGTCCTGAGCTCTGAGGGCAAAAGAGGAAAAACAACAGCAAGAGAACAGCCGGCTGCTAGAGCAGGGTGACGATTGGGGAAGAAAAACAAAAGAAGGGGGGAAAGGCAGTAATTATGTGGGACCCACAGTTGAAAGATTACAGATTTACCTTGACTAGTAGGAGTATCTTGCCATTTTCAGTGGCCAAATTGCCAATTGCTGTTGACATTGGTCGGTTTGGCAACTGACCTGACTGAAAGTGGAATGGGACACATTCCTCCATTTTTACAGCACCTACCGGCTTTTTTCCACTTGCCCTCCGAGGATCCATTCCAGAGAGGCAAGGCAATGCCATAGGCTGCCCGACACGGCACAATGATGCTGCCCCTTGAAAACCGAGGAATTCATTCATCGACTGCTGAAAGAGAAGTTGCGGAGCAAAGGAGGGATCTCCCCCCATCCTTTCCCCTCTTCTCTACCAAAAGGGAAATCTTTGGCTTTCTAGAACATGTACTGCTCTGCTGGATAGGCAAAAAATTTATGAGCCGAAGAAAAGGGCAGACAGGGAGGAAAGGCGAACACCCCCCCCCCCCCCCCCCCCCCCCCCCCCCCCCCTCTTCTCTATACATACACATTCCAAAGTGCACAACGAACACTCCATGCACCATCATCACCATCACATGTCTCAATGCTAAAGAAACACTTGGCTGGGTGCAGAATTCCATACCTCTTGCATAGCATAGCATGGCAACTTATAATTACGGAATCTTATCTGCCTTTGTTTTCTCTATTTTTTTTTCCCATCAGATGGCTTTGCTCTCAGCTCTCAGGCAGATTGCTGGAATCTCTGCTGGCCCACTCTCTGATGCCCTAAAGGCAGAGCTGTACACCCTTGTACTTGGCACCTTCTCCCTGCCAATCAACATCCCAGGAACCAACTACAGCAAAGGGCTCCAGGTACTGTTCCTTACTTGCATGCCTGAAAACATCAGAAGAAAAAAAAGTTGAGCTGAACTGGGCCCTCTAACAACAGCAGTGTAATGTTTGTCTTTCAGGCAAGGACGAAGCTTGTGGCAATGCTGCGGCAGATGATCGCGGACCGGAGGTCCTCTGGGTGCGCTCAAGATGACATGCTGGATGCGCTGTTAAGCGGCAATGAGGGTACCAGGGCGAAGCTCAGTGATGACCAGATCATTGATCTTCTTATCACCCTCATATACTCTGGGTATGAAACTGTATCGACCACCTCGATGATGGCAGTGAAATACCTATCGGATAATCCGAAAGCTCTTGAACAAATCAGGGTACATATACTTTGAACCAAGTTCAATTCCATAGCAAAACAGTTAGTAGTCCTGTAATCCATGAGCTAAAGGGGATGATGTGTTGGCTGTTGCAGAAAGAGCATCTTGACATCAGGAAGGCTAAATCACCAGAGGATGCCCTTGACTGGAATGATTATAAGTCAATGACCTTCACCAAAGCTGTAAGTTGGAGATGATACACCCTGAAAGCAGTCAGAGTAGAATTGTACTATGGACACGACAAACTAATCTATTCTTCTAATATGCAGGTCATTTATGAGACTCTAAGACTAGCTACAGTTGTCAATGGGCTGCTGAGGAAAACTACCCAGGATGTAGAAATGAATGGTGAGAATACTATGGGATCCAAGCTTTTACTTCTGATAGCATGTTTATGTAATTCTCAAGCTAGTTCTAATGCAATATTGTGTATTTCTTTCAGGGTATGTTATTCCAAAAGGTTGGAGAATTTATGTCTACACAAGGGAGATAAATTATGATCCATTCCTGTACCCGGAACCCATGGTTTTCAACCCATGGAGATGGCTGGTAAGGATCAGAACAAGCACATGTCCCAGATAATAAATAGCCCGAAGATCTGTCGCAAAATTCTAACCTGACAATGCTTGCTGTCAATAGGAGACGAACCTGGAATCACATCCACACTTCATGTTGTTTGGAGGAGGTGCCCGCATGTGCCCAGGGAAGGAAGTAGGAACAGTTGAAATCGCAAACGTTCCTTCACTATTTCGTGACGCGTTACAGGTCTGTTCCTCTCACAAGGTTTTTTTATCCTAGCTATAGAAAAACCTCCAGAGCTCTTTACTGACAAAAGACTTGGCGCTGAACTTCTCTTGCAGATGGGAGGAGGAGGGAAACAACACAATATCGAAGTTCCCCAGAGTGGCAGCTCCCAACGGGCTACATATCCGAGTTCAAGATTACTGAACTTGTGAGATGTTTTGTGCGAAGTTTAGATAGGATTCAGACTCAGAATAACCCTGCGATGCTGATGCTGCTGGCCTCTTGAAAGGATTAGAACAGCCATTGGTGCTTTGTAAAATGTGTCCAATGCAATAGGAATACTATAGGAGGATATAGGTATCATAGGTTTACTAGGAAATTGATGTAGGAAAAGCCATCAGATGCTCCTGTATTCTTTTGGTCCATCAGTTTTCAAATTTAAACGGAAGTATCATTTGGCTTCTATGCTTTTGAACATGATACAGAACCAACTATCCATATGCAAATTTCCAGCATCATGAGGTCGTTGAAAAAAAAAATGCCAATATTACTGAACAGATCCGAAAATATGGATGGACAGTTGGGCACCATAGTTTAAGGCGTAAAGGCGAGGCCAGGCAATGCAACACCTTCGAGACGTCTAGGCATCCACCCTGCCCGCCTAGGCGCCCATTCTGCAAGGCGATGGAGGGGCGCCTGGACGCCTAGGCGTCGCCTATGTTTGGGCACTAACTGCAAAAATAAAGCACATACTGAGGATATTCTAAATTGGTAACTGCTAATTGATAATGGAGGAACAGGGTAATAGTTTTACCTTATTCAGGATATAGATGACAACTGCTTCAATGGCAAAGGCTTCTAATTGCTTATATAAAAAGGCAAGGATGGGTTCATGTTCACAGTGCAAGTTCCTTCAGCTGGTTAGGCAACACATGATGAAAGCAAAAGCACTCTCTTCCCCTCGTCGGTCCAACATAATGGAAGGCAATATTCATCGCTGCTTCAAAGCATGCCAATAGCTGTTGAAATCGAGAAGCAATCACCATTTACTATGTTCGATGCAAATGATACTGCATGGTCCAATGTATTCCGAGAACAATGCTGTTAATGCGCTACTAGTAAATCTCAATATTGTAGATAATACAAGAATTCAGCTTGTCGCGAGGGGCAAATTTTCCCTGGAACAACCAACATCCTTGATAAGCCATGTAAATAAAGAGCGCGCTAAAAGGAATCTAACAGGGTTTTGGTTAGCTTGATTCTATCTGTTTCAACCTGTTGCAGTAAAACCTATCATTATCAGGGCGTCCATAATTGGTGACCTCATTTCACTTCAGTTTAAAAGATAAACAGTGCTGTTTGTTTCAAATAAAAATTAATGAATATTTCTGCATTTTTTTTCTTTTCCCAAATTCCTAACTTGTGGCCTACCAGGAACAATTGTGAACGACCAAAACTCCTAACACTAAAGAGTATGTTATGCAATTCATATAAAAGCTTTATTCATACACAAGCTATTACAGATTGCAGGTTAATTTTTACACAATGCATCAAGAACTGAAAAACATCTTGAATCTGAAAGGAAAATGTCCAGAATCAATGCTTAGAATCTAATTTAGGTATCTTCTAGCTGAAATACCAAAAAAAGCAACAAATGAGCAGTCAAGCTTAACAGTAAATGCCTAGTCTAGCTGCTTTCCACGTATACAAGAAAATGATCAACCCACAAAGATACAAATCAGACCGGCCACATGGACAAGAAATACAAGCAGAGTGCAGGGCAACCACATGCATGCACTCACAATAATTGACATGCAAACTCTATAATGGCTGTGTTTAGATCCCAATTGCAGTTATAATTCTGCATTGTAGTACGTTCGTTTGTATTTGACAACTTTTGTTCAATCATGGCCCAAATAGGTTTAAAAAATTCGTCTCGTGATGTACATGCAAAAAGTATAAACATGCAAATATTTTATCTACATTTAATGCTCCATACATGTGCCGCAATATTGATGTGACTAGTTGCAATTGGAATTTGCAGTGGATCTAAACAGGGCCTATGTAGTGCACTGGCAGAAGAGAGCTTCTGTCAGTCCATATTTTTCCACGCACCATCTATCAGCTTGTTCTTTTGACCAATCAGCGCTTATTTTCAGCCACGAAACAGTATTTTTCTCTCACAACAAATCAGCACGAGCCGAAATCAGCGCTTATTTTTCATCCAAAAGAACAGGCTGTATGATCAGAACTAATAAATAACAACAGACAACGACAGTCGCACGTTGTATGAAGTACTATGAACAATCGTGCACTAGGCAGTAGGCACAAGAGCTGGTACATGCTCACACAGAAGAAGGCATATGCAAAACACCCTGCCATGATGGCAGCCCATGTGGTGAAACAAGTAGGAGTACAAGAGATGCAAATGCGTTGTATGTTCCCCAAATTCTGTTGCACCTGGAAATCATTGGGCGGACAGTTACTGACATAGACCAAGGCAAACATATGCTCACAAGTCAGAGTGTACAGCCGTCTTATTCACTAACACGAGAGTATATCGAAAAAGGAAATAGTAATATATACTAATCGACAAGTGCAATTGTGCAAAAGTCTCCATAAGAGGAAAAAAACAAGGGCAAAAGTTTAAGACTATTTTTTTTTCTTGAATACGCAAAATATTTACGTATCTTTTGTATTAAGAAGAAGAGTTTGATACAAACAACACGCTTTTAGCGAGCGCCCTAGGAAATCCATGTGGGATTGATACAGTCATACAACCCACCTGGAAATCCTTTTCCTGGATGGTTCAAGTAACATATTGGTACATGTGAAGCA
>JAHLJS010000025.1:0-142247 GCA_038502445.1 Eremochloa ophiuroides | reverse complement strand
GGTTTTCCTCAGGACAGAGGAATGTACAAAAGCCGCCAGAGAAAGAAGGATGAGGAGAACGAGAGACTCCGCCTCCTGGAGGAGTTTGTGTTACAGTCGCGAGAACGGAAAAAGAAAATGCAATAAGAAATGCAGGAGATCAAACGACAATTGAGCACCTAGAGACAGTCTACATCAACGATGGGACCTGGGGTCAACATTAGCCCTCCTGATCAGATAAAAAGCAGTTGTGCATCCACGGACATGCCAGCTCAAGGAGATGCAAGGCTTCGCTTTCCCGTGGATGATGTCACACAACATATGACAGCATGTGAGTTGCACATTCCAAAGGACAATGCCACAGTCCTAGTGGCTACAGCTGTTGTTACCCCTGTCGCCATAGAGCAGGTAATTCATGGGCAACCAATCCAACCTGGATATGCTAAGGTGTCGGTGGATAGGGTACTCTCTGGATTCAGCGATGTGCCTCTTGACATTCCCGGAGGTGATGGGGAGAAGACTCTAGGAGAGGTAGAGCATGTATTCATTCAATGGCGCAAGCGCTACATCATCATTCCTGGGGCGTCGCCTTCTCCGCTCCCTCCCCAGAGGTACGTACATGAGAAATAATCACATACTAAGTTTCTGTTGACTTAAATAATAATTAATCTTGTCAGATTCTCACATTCGTTTATTTGCTATACTGATCACCCAGGTTGGAGGGGGAGCTAAGTCCAATTATTGTTCGTTCACCAGACCACCATAGTGCTCCAAGGAGGTCTCCAACGTCTCAGCCCCCTCCGCCAAGGTCTCCGACGCCTTAGGAACCCCCGCCACCCCCAAGGAGGTCTCCGACGCCTCAGGCACCTCTGCCATCCCCAAGGAGGTCTCGATGCCGCCTCAGGCACCTCCGCCACCCCCAAGGAGGTCTCCGACGCCTCCGCCCCATCCGCCACAGCCGGCTCCGCCCCCTCCAATGTCCAAAACAATATCCACTAAGAGGGTGCAAACGAAGTCCTCGTCCCCACCGAAGAAGAAGAAGGCAAAAACTATCCCTCAGAAATTGCCTTCTGCCATGACTGAAGAGCAAAAAAGTGCGGAGACAAAAAAAGATGTGGCTAGTTACTTTGAGAAAATGAAACAACAAAGGCTAGCATTGAAGGCAAACCCGCCCAAGCCGTACTTTTACATGCATCCAAATGCACTGAGGCAAAATGTGGACGACCGGGCTAGAATGTTGCGTGAAGCTCGTAAGCCCTCGCCGCCATCAGACTATGACCGAACTCTCATCAAAACTATTGAGAAGTCGAAGAAGAAGACAGCAGGTAAAGATGCTCCACAACTCGGGGAACAATCGAAGGAGATTGAACCCCTAGTTGTAAGTGATCAATATGGTTCAAACGAATCGTACATGGAGACTGTACCTTTAAATGTCAATTTGGATGATCTTGATGACTTCATCCTATCTACCGGTCTCAACTTTCATCAAATCTTCCAAAGTGGACACATCGAGAGTGCGCAAGTTGTTGATACCTGGAGGAAATATGAATATGGAAAGCCACTCTACAACCCTGAGAAATACGCAAAACTGGGCACACAAATGTACTTGTTGAACAAGTGGTACCTAGAGTCGTGTGCTAGGAAAGAGAATTTCATATCGGTCAAAATTCGCAACGAGCACATCTTCCGTGGCGATGATACCATGTTCATTGAATTCAGTGAATTACACCAGCTATGCCACCAGGACTCGCTCGACAAGTCAATCTTGAGCTGGTATTGTCTGTAAGTCATTATAGCATCGCGCCTGTTTTTATATTTTCTATATAATTATATATCCTAGCTCACACTACATATATGTTTTTCGATATATATTTCCAGATATGAGATAGGGGTCATAAAAAAAGAAGGGACGACACCATTGGATTCATTGATCGTTATATCGTATTCAAAGACCCAGTTACTCCTAATTGGGAAGTTGAAGCTGAGGCGAATCTCAAGACGATGATAGAGAAACAAAGCAAGAAGATAACGATTCTCTTCCCGTACGGCTGCGAGTGAGTGTTATTAATTATAATGTTATTTTTTTTATACGTGGTCCATAGTTTATCGAGTTATGATTATTATATTCTTCCTATGCAGCAATCACTGGATCTTGATGGTCATCAAGCGATCCACCAGTCAGCTATTGATCTTTGACTCTATGAAATATACTAACCAATGATTGATATGATCCAACAGTAATCTAATTTCACTCTTCCTCAACTCTACTATATGTTTATGCATACATGCTCTCTCTTTAACCCCGAAATGATTCTTTTAATTGGATATATATATTGGTCAGTGTTTGGGCAGAATTCATTTCAAAACATCATCCCGAGTGCAAAGCGCCGCTACAAATAGTCACACCCGTAATAAGTAGCACTTTGCTATATGTAGTGTCTAACATCTTCATTTGTCATAGTTCAAATCGCTGGATGACGAGAGAATTCTTTTCTTGTATAGTGGTGTCTGCAGCAGGAGCCGGGGAACAACCTATGTGGATACTATGTGTGCGAGTTCCTCAAGGTGCACTTTAACAGAACTCCTGTTGAGAGGATCAAAGTAAGTTGCAAAATATATTTAGTGGTATACATGATTATCATATATATATATATATATATATATATATATATATATATATATATATATATATATATATATATATATATATATATATATAGGGAAATTATTTTCTACTCCCAGGGAGTAGTTAATCCCATGTTTATATCTTAAGATTTTGGGTATGTATGACCAAACAAAGTATATGTATGCGAAGTATATGATCATACTAGACCATCTATGGTGGTATATTTGTCAAGTATGCATGCATACATCGAGTATGTGGTCATACTTATTTTATATACTACAGTAAGTAGCATTTTCGTAATATATTAAAAAGTATGAGTTTCCTTAAAATTTTTTCGCGTAGAAAGATTTGGAGCACCATAATATGAGTATGTAAACATACTCAAAGTGATAAATAAGTATGAACACATACGCAAGGTGGTTTTTTAAAGATGGGAGTAACTACTCCCGGGAGTATAGAAAATGCACCATATATATATATATACATATATATACATACTAATATATGTTTTTTCTCAATTTAACTCAAATTGAAGACTGATTGGTTGAGGCAGAAGACACTAAATCAGCACAACGTCAAAGCCATCCAAGAGACAATAGGCTTTATTAATGATCAAGTCTTAAATCCCAATGGAGAGCATTACTGCGGCGGAAAGTAATTGTCTCGGATTGTAATTCTAGGTTAAGGACACGGACAAACAAACGTGTGTATATTTTATGGACATTATGTGTATATTCAATCATACATGTGATATATAGTTTTCTAACTATATAGTTGGGTTAATTATTTACATAGCGTAGAATGCGTATTTAAATACCTATATTAAACCCTAAAGCCTAAATATGGATTAATAAGCTGAAATAAGCCAAAAAATACCTTTACTCCCGGTTCGTGTTATGAACCGGGACTAAAGGTTCCTACCAGCATGGCTAGGCTGGAGGGACTTTTAGTCCTAGTCCGTATTACGAATCAGGAGTAAATGAGGACCTTTACTTTTGGAAACATACTCTCGCCTAGAAAACCAGGAGCAAAAGGCCCTTCCTAACCGAGTAAAACCAATATGCTATCCATCGGTACCTAGCTAGCTAGCTTTGCGCACTTTAATTTAGTTCAATTTGTTGGCAGCTAGCACATGCATGTGCTTTTCTATCGTACGCTTAATTATGAATCAACAGCAGCGTCAAAGCAAAGCAATAATTTTATTTATGCCTTCTTATGTTAACACCGTGCCCTTCTCTCGGTATATTTAATTTCTTGAACCATGCAGAATTGATAATGTGTGTGCATGCAGGAAATGCACCCATCGGCCGATCGGCGCGTGGCTTCCACAAATGAAAGTGCTGCGCTGCTCTTTGTCGCAGGGCATAAAAAAGAAAAGATGATCGATGGCTAACAAGACGAGGAGAGATGTGGATGTGGAAGTTTTGCTTGCTTCCCGGCCGGCCCGCTTCTGGCTCCAAACATTTGAGCAAGCGTCAATGCACCATTAGTTTCCCAATCACGGAAAAGAAGAAATTGAGTAAGAGTTGGATTTGGACACTAATGGAAACTCAAAATTTCGTGACAGTTTTGATTTTGTTTTGACGGTTATTTAATAAACCGTCAGGGAAATTAGTATTATCTTGACAGTTCTTCAAAAACACACAGAGAAATTAAATAACCGTCAGGGAAAATTAGTATTATCTTGACGGTTCATGAAAAACACACAGGGAAATTAAATAACAGTCAGGGAAATTAGTCATAAACATGTGAGTACACGTAACTGTCAGGAAAATTAGTATTATCTTGACGGTTTCATATTTTTTGACGGTTATTGCAAAAACTGTCAGGGTAAATGAAAGTGTCTATAAAACAACTCAAGAACATGAAGAGAAGATTTTTTCTTTTAATCTCTTGCTAAAACTTGAAGTAGTCTTTCTTCCTCATACAAACTTCAAATCTGATGATTTTTTTCTATGCTTTACAATTTTATCATGTTGGCATATATCAATGATTCTGTGTTTATTATATTAAATATATTTGTTTCAAATTATATGAAAAAGACTAAATGCTATTTTTCTATTTGTGATTTTTTCCTGGCGGTTTAACACCAACAGGTGAAACATATATTTTTTTTGATGGTTTAACGACCGACAGGGTAAGTGTCATTATATCATGTTGATTTTCACCGTCAAGGAAATTATTTTCCCTGTCGGTAGTCTACACTTTTTTGGCGGTTTCAACCGATAGAGAAAATACATTTCGTTGACGGTTTTGTATTTTTGATGTGGGTTCTTCACCGACAAGCAAAAGAAAATGAATTCCCCTAACGGTTAACCGTCAGACATTTTGCAATTGCCCTGTCGAGCTAACCCTGATGGTTAGTCGATCCCTGGCGGTACCGCCAGGAAAATTAGATTTTGTTTTTTCTGATGGTTTTTCTAATTTCCCTGACAGTAATTGTACCATCATGGAATTTTAGATTTCCAGTAGTGAGAGCTTCCCAATCCCGTCCATTTCACCCCAATCCCCATGGGGAGTTTATTAATCAAAGCACACCCCTAATTATTCAATAGTAATATTTCTATGTATCAAGACAAGATGGCATTGCATTATGTGCAGACTATTTCTGTTACTGTTTAGCTGCAAAGAAGCAGGCCCCGGCTGTCCCTGCTCGCTGTGTGCCACGCTGGTGCCACGGCTCCTAGCTGCCCCGTCCGCTAGAGGCGGAACGAAGTGGAGAGGCCACTATAGGAATTTTTAGGAATCCTCCGATCCTCTCCTTGGCTGAGAGAAGTTTACTGTTTACAGTGTGTTTAGTTTGCAGGTTCAGTAGTACGTCGTGATCGAATTCATTCCGAGAATTTGGGTAGCTAGGTGCAAAGAGAAACAAGGTATATGAAATAAGGTTTAAAATATTGTATGTAAAAGCATATCATTGTACCATGTTGCTAACTTTTTCAACTATAGTTTCAAAGCGTGCAAGGACATATCTCCGGTTTGAGTTGGCTCTCTTTGTTTGCACAATTGAATTAGGTTGTCCCATAAGCTAGCATTGCATATGGCGCGCTGTGTGTTGGCTTCTTTTTATTATATTGTTAATTATTAGCCTCATAGTGCTCAACGGTATCACAAATTCATGAGTGGTTCATATATATATAGCCTCTTCAGTAGAGATAATAGCTCATAAACCTCTGCTTCAGTGATCCATCATGTAAAGTTTCTGACAAAAATGTATAACCTTATGTAAAGTAATATAAGTACAATTAGATTTTAGGTACATTTGTTTATTAAGGTAACAATTTTTCGTGATGAACATAACTATGATGGCAAATAAGTTGGTAATTTTTAGGAAATCAAACGCCTAATGGCTATTATATCTTGGCAAGAACCAAGAATGGTACATAATTAAAGATTTTGTGATTTTGACAGTAATTATTGTTTTTTTTGTGTAAGATATGATTCTTTTTTTTTAAGGACTGAGCAAGGCGACTAGAGGGGGGGGGGGGGGTTGAATAGGAGCCTCAAAAACTTCTTCCGAAATATTCGAAAGGCCACTGTCCTAAACACGATCCCAAGAAGGGATAAGCCCTCACGAGATATCCATGAACTCACGAGAGGTTGGATGACACAAGGTCACAGCGAGATAGTCGGAAACACTAGAGAAAGCGCGGAAGCAAAACTCAAATGAGACCTCACTGCCCAGACTCAGACTGTCCGAGGTCTAGGTGTGGACTGTCCGCCGTACGGACTTCGGACTGTCCGCGGGCAAGCTCGGACTGTCCGGTGGCACAATCTGACGAACAACAGTGCCATGGACAAAAACTGTTTGCTGTCGGAGAACAACGTCGGACTATCTGTGGAACTCGGCCGGACTGTCCGCCGCTCGCTCACTGAAAACCACAGACTTGAAAACGAACTGCCTGCTATCGGGATCAGGTGCCCAGACTGTCCGCGACCTAGTACGGACTGTCCGCCGGCAAAAATCCCAAAACCAAACTTCTCTGAAACTCACTGTTTGTTGTCGGGGTACAGTCCTGGACTGTCCGCCACTGTGGTGTGGACTGTCCGCGCCTGTATACCGAGCAGGCTGCTGCAGCCCACTGTGCTCGGCCCCGACTCCCGGACTGTCTGGCCCCTAGGCCCAGACTGTTTGCGACTGCTCAGATAGCACGACCCGAAAATCGCCTCCACCAAGAATCGAAGAGGATTTGATCAAACGGAGATGAACAACCACGATTTTTCAGCCATATGGTCACTAGGTAGTTTAGAATCAACTCCCGAAAGATCAAGACCCAATTCAAAACGAATCGATGGCAAATCGAATCGCCCCCAAAAGTGTTCTTGAAATCACTCATGACGAAGAACGAGCCCGATCTATGTGTAGGATTGGAATCCGGAGATTTCCTTCGGTCAAGATGTTCTTTGCATGATAAACAACAAGCACACGCAAGAGAAACGAATCGAAACGACCTAGAACTCGTGAATCAAAGCACACAAGAAAGAAGAACACGAAGAACGCCACAAGAACACAAGACTTAGTCCAAAAGCCGGAGACGGCACGAGGTTAGGGCCTCGATTTCCCAGCTCAAACACAAGTTTTACACCACCATGAACAAGTGGAGGATCTCTCCCTAAGCACTAATCCTAACCCTAAGTGAAGGGGGATGAAATGAGATAGTGAGAGAGAGATAGAGAGGGAGGGGCTGCCATACCCCTTAATATCCCCTTATTACATTTTGCGAATAACCCCTAACCACTAACTACTGATACTCAGGTGAGCCAACTGGCCCTAAGACATTCTGGAACAACCTGTCTCTGCGAATGTGATCGGACGACCCCGCTTCATGCTCGAGTTGCCGTCGTCTTGACGCAACCTCGGAGATTCCGCCACGTGTCACCCCGCTTCCCGCCGGAAGCAGCTCCGCCCGGATTTTGAGGCCCAAACCCGAAAACCGTCCTGGGCCGCGTCCCGCCGGCCCGCGTACCGCTCTGAGTCCCTCGACCATGTTCGATCGCGCCTGTCGATGTCGCAGTGTCTGCCACCGCAGCTGGCGCTTCGGCGTCCAAGTCCCTCGGCCCAAGTTCCGCGTCCATCCTTCACCGCTCCCAGTCCATCGGTACGGCCTGCTCACTTGATCTTCACTCCGCCATCCGCCACTGTCTCCGAGCCCAACACCTGCACATCACAAACCGACCAATATGCCAAGTGAACTCTGTTGACGATCACTCATCGCAATCCGGACCAAATCTCCCACTTGGGTCCGCATTTTGTAACGTGTCTGATGAGAATACGTTAGAGCTAGCCAGTGAAACGCTAATATGTGCACATAGCAAATGCAGCATTGCAAAGGCAATGCCTAGTGGCAACATAAAAGGGCGTGCCCCTCATAGTCTTCAGCACAGAATTAAGCTTTCGTTCCCTGGCATAGAGCAAAGCTTCGGCACATACAGAGCTTTGCTCACTCCAGCGCCGCTGCTAGCTCGCCCTGCTCCTCTTTCCTTAGGCAGACGCCCTTTCTTTCCGGCAGGCCAGTGGTCGTCCACACCTCTCTGCTCACCGCGTTTCCATGGAGATCGTCGGTGGAATGGCTCCAGTGTGCCTGCTCCTTGTGCTCCTGCTTCCCGGAGCTTCAGCTGGTAAGCCCATCTCCATGGAGAAACCGGATGGGAGCCAGAAGTGGGGGTATGTTGTACCTCGTCCAGGTGAGCAACTCGGCGCACTCTCGGCCATACCCCCTCCTCCATCGAAGTTCGTTCGTTGTTTGAACACTTTCCAGGATGCATTTATATATGCTGATCTTATCTTCTGCGAACTTCTTTCTGTGTGCTTGGATTCGCAGAGGTCAACATTTTTTACTGGTGGTATAGGAGCCCGCAGCGCCCATCGGCATCCGCCTCCGCCAAGCCATGGCCGACGATCCTATGGCTCCAGGGCGGCCCGGTACGCAGTGCAGTAGCTGCTCTCTGACCATCAGTTCTTTCCTTTTCTTTCTATTTATTTTCCAAGAATGGAAGCAGCCTTTACGAGCTAGCGGCCGCCACAAGCATCACTAACCATGCATGCTCCTGTTCTCGTGTTGTTTTGCGTACTGTACAATATAATAATCTTGTTAAATTGACAGGGAGGCTCTGGTTCAGGCCGGGGCAATTTTCTCGAGATCGGGTCATTGGACATGAACTTGAAGCGGAGGGAATTCACATGGCTAAGGGTGGCTGACCTGATTTTCGTGGTGAGTTCCTTTACCATTCCCTTTTCTTCAGTTTGTTCCGAGACGGTGGAAATTAAATGGACTCGCGAGCTGATTGATTTGTGCATGCATTGGTGGAACTGGAACTGGAAATGGAATTACAGGACAGCCCGGTTGGCGTTGGGTTCAGCTACGTGGATCACCCGAGAGCCCTGGCCAAGACAGATGCGCAGGTGGCCTCCGACATGTTCGGCGTCATCAAGCTGCTGCTCAAGGAATTGGCCACCCTGCCCAACAGCCCCCTCTACCTGGTGGGCGAGTCCTACGGCGGGAAGACGGCTGCCATGGTGGGCGTCCTTCTCGCTAGGGCCATCCAAGACGGAACCATCGATATCACCCTCGGAGGTAAACCAACGACATGTACTCATATATGTGCTCCATCTTTGAACAAATCAACCAAAACACAGCATTATTACAGTACCTTCATGATGATGACCTATATATGTGCTCACCAACAGGTGTTGGCATTGGAGATGGCTGGATTTCTCCTGGAGATTTCTCGGTAAATAACATAGCCCATCGTTTTAAATTTGTTTGACGAGTCCCTATAATATACTTTATATATGCTACTGGAATCATGCATGTTCGTGCTGTAAATACCTTGTTTATTTTGATACATGTATAATGCAGAGCTCGTATGGAGAGGTGCTGTACTCGGTCTCTAGGATCAATGATATGGCCATCGCAGATGTTAACAAGTAAGCAAATAATTCCCCGAATCTTCAACATCGGAATGCAAATTAGTCGTGACGCTTGTGAAAGAAAGAATTAATCATATAACAGACAGATCAACTTGTATGCATAATAAATAGTTAAAGGCTCATGATATGTTGGTCATTAGAATGATCCTGCCTACATGTTTGTTTCAAATGAGGTTGCTCTATTTTTGCTTGTATCTTAATTAAGGCATAGTCGTCCCTTATTGGCGGAACTAGTGTGTTTAAGAGTTAGTGCAGTGGTGCATTTGTGCTGTACTTGCCTTCTTGGCATTTCACTTTTGTGTCCTCGATCCCTCCTTTCTGCTACTATATGATGCTCTTGTGTGTGAGAGAACTGAGAACATCCTGATCCAGCATCTAACTGATGATTTATACCAACATCTTATGAATTAATTAATTCATCTCCAAAAATTTTGTTGGCTTTGTTTGGTGAACCCTGGCCTAATTTCTCATTTATTTGCTCTCAGAATGGGGGTGATGGTGAACGAGCAGATGGCTGCAGGGCAGTTCGCCAAAGCACAGAAAACCTGGACGGACCAGCTGGACCTGATAGACTCGCAGAGTGACGGCGTAGTAAGTATCTGTTTATCCATCGTATCAGCGGCAACAGTTCACATCTGGAATAGTGCATGAAAATACTCATCAGGGTGACAAATTAAAGTCTGAAAATATTCCAACAGATTTAATGATTTTCCTTCCAACACAGACGTACACTTTGTTTTCTGCTGCAGCAGCCTTATATCGAATAAAAGAAAAAGGCGAATTTTGCCACAGGACACTGCGAAAATGCATGATATGCTGAAACACACTGCCAACACGGGAATTTGCCCAAACACACCGCGAATTCGTGAATGTTTGCCCAGACACATTTGCGGTGTGTTTGAGCAAACATTCAAGATTTGTGAATGTTTGGCCAGACACACCGTAAATGTGTCTGAGCAAACATTCATAAATTTGCGGTGTGTTTAGACAAAATCGCGCGTTCACGGTGTGTCTCAGCATATTATGTATTTTCGCAGTGTCCTACAGCTAATTTTCCCAAAGAAAAAGGCGAATTTTGCCACAGGACACTGCGAAAATGCATGATATGCTGAAACACACCGCCAACACGGGAATTTGCCCAAACACACCGCGAATTCGTGAATGTTTGCCCAGACACATTTGCGGTGTGTTTGAGCAAACATTCAAGCCCAGACACACCGTAAATGTGTCTGAGCAAACATTCATAAATTTGCGGTGTGTTTAGACAAAATCGCGCGTTCACGGTGTGTCTCAGCATATTATGTATTTTCGCAGTGTCCTACAGCTAATTTTCCCAAAGAAAAATGAAGTTTTTAAGTAATCTGTTCGTTCCAGTTCTCTAAATATTTTGCCCCAGCTTCATGCCATGCCACGTTTAGCTAGTAATCAGTAAGAACTTAGTGTGTTCCACTGATCTGATGAAGACGCATGCCATGCTGCAGTAATGGCACTATTGCAACCTTTAAGTTTAGTTCTGTGTCCCACAGAGGTCTATGACAACTTTGGTTTCTTAACGAAACTGAATTAATTTGTATTATTAGTCATTACAGAATTAAAGGATTCATTTGCTTACATCAAACGCATGCTGAACATATATCTATATGTGAAGGCAGCCCCTTTCGACTTTCCTTATACTGTTTATATATTTTGAGATACGAATGTCTCAGAGATAGAATTAGAAGACATCCTTAATGTTCACATTGAATCAAACCAGAGAAATGAAATTTCTTATGAATGTGAGCATGTGACGTTCATTGGGCATTAATTATGTCTCAGAGATAGAATTAGAAGACATCCTTAATGTTCACATTGAATCAAACCAGAGAAATGAAATTTCTTATGAATGTGAGCATGTGACGTTCATTGGGCATTAATTATGATTTGTTCACACGTTTCGTATGCAGAAACTTGTCAAGTTCTATGTTTTTCTTTTCACCCTGGACAGAAAAATTGTGGTACATCAATTTGCATTTCACATGCGTGATATTGGCCAATATCTTAGCCATTAGTATGCAATCAATTGATTTAGTGAGAAATATGTCAATGATAATATTGTTCAGGTGTGTATATATCTCATGTTAGTTTTTTTTTTTTTTTTTTTTTTTGTTCAGAACATAGACAACTTTTTGCTTGACGCAGGCATGAATCCTGTGCTGTTGGCAAATTCGTCATGTTTAGCAGGCAGCCAGTTGATGTACCATGGCAGCCGCCTTAAATCTAAATCAACCACCCTGCCCGACTCCATTGATGAGTTTATGAACAAAACCATCAAGCCAATGCTCCGGCTCATTCCCAAATCCATTGTGTAAGCATCTCCTTTGCACAATTCTCTTTCGCTTAATTATATCCATACAAATATATATTCTCTTTAATTTGGACCAATTTTATTGCACAGGTGGGAGGAAGCGACGCTTGCGGTGTATGACGAGATGAAGACTGACTTCATGAGACCAGCCATCGATGCAGTTGAGGAGCTGCTTGCTCGTGGAGTTTCAGTGTCAATTTACCAGGGACAGGTTAGTAGAAATAGGACTACCTCTGCATTTTTTTAACGTGTTTATGTCATTGATCCAGAAACGGTATCAATTCTGCCCTAAAACATTACAAAAAATGAACCAATTCCTAAATTGGATTTGAAATCATGAATAGTAAATATATGTAAGGGTAACCATATAAATACACATGTACTCTTTTGTGAATGTATAGTTTACCTGACTAACATGAAAATATATGTTAGTACAATATTAGAATCCTCTTGTAGAGTTCCACCCAGTGAACCGTGGATAGGGAGAAGATCTATGTGCAAAGCTTAGATATTGTTATTCCTGTCTTCAAAAAAATAAGGTAGGAGTTTTCTTTGTTCCTTGAGATTAACATTGGAATTTCTTCGAAGTCAACGATTAATGTTTTTGACAGAGATAATATAATGTTATATTTATTTCTTAAAAAAACCATATATGTGCTTTCGATTCTCATTGAAATCTTCAAATTAGTATATTTCCTAGTATTAAATAAATTATACTTTTTACAGCTCGATGTGATCGTTCCAGCTATCGGTGCAGAAGCTTGGGTGAAAAAACTAAAGTAAGCAACCTCCCTAGTTAATCATGTTTGTAAAATTATGTTGTGTGTGCCTCAAATTCCCTGATTTGACCTGTTTCAGTTGGGAGGGTGCTAAACAATTCCTTACCCAACGATGGGTCCCCTTGCATTACTGTGATACGGCGCCTAAATATTGTTCGAAGCACATTAGGGCATATGTCAGGTCTTATGAAAATCTTTCTTTCTACTGGATTATTGGAGCAGGCCATATGGTGAGCCTCTATCCATAGACATGAATGTCTCTATCTATATAAAAACCTTCACTAAATATGTCATTGTACAACAGGTTCCCGTTGACCAGCCCTACCCTGCGTTCAGAACCATTGCAAGTATCACAAACTTTTCTGGTAAGGTAGATGGCATGAGAATGTGAGCTGTGTAGGGTTATGTAACTTATTTGATAAGAGTCCTATCTTGCTAGTATGTCCACTGAAATATTCCTTAAGTGTGTAAGTGTGAATGCAAAACTGACTGCCTCATGCATGCAAAGTGATGAGGATCGGAGGTGAATTGTTCTGTGGCCATATCCATGGTTTGTCAATTTAGTAAACCTCCTCTAGGGTTATTTCTCACCTGTTTGTTTCCCTTGTTAAACTATTGTTGCCAATTTCATAATCACCTCCCTGCTGGAAATTCTTGGACTCCAATGGCCGCTGGACCATCACTGATGGTGATACTGGCGCCGTGATTATGTACAGAGAAGGTGTAGAAGTTCAGTAAGAACCGGGCACATAGCATATCTTGTGTTCTGACCAACACCACTGATAGTGATAACCTGTAATATACGAGGATGGTTTGCCATTGGTTTCTATTATGCTTCCTCTGGCTAAGTTAGTATTGCCGTGCTGACGTACTATCAGAAACTTATATATACTCTTTCCTATAAAACCAGAGCATAACTCTTTATCTACTTATCTTCATAGTAAAAGAGAATCAAACGAAATTAAACCAGATGATCCTGTTTTTAATAAATCACACAGTAGGGGCGCCATCCCACTTGTTTCTGATAAAAAAAATAAACCTGACAATCCTGCTGAAACTTTCAGCCAGAGAATGCAATTCAATGGGTTTTTCCTCATAAAAATTCTAAGAAGTTCAGACACCTCGTCCTGTACACATTCCGTGCGACATAAAACTTTATTAAATATTCCAAAAGTTGAGGGAAAAGTTACGGTACTATTGCCATTTTAATAAATAATTATGGAACTGAGAATTGGAATTAAAAATAGCACATATATGACCCTTTTGGCAATTGCATTTTATGGCTGGCAGGACCTTAATTGGCAAACCAGCGGCCGACTGTTACATATCGGATGTCCAATTGTAGATAGGTGATGCCACATGTACCGAATACCAATCCTCTTAGATGCAATTTGTGCCAATCAATATAATTATCGGCAGTTCGAATTGGAACATCCATTGCGAGAGCCATGCATACGTGTTGACAGTGCAAATAAGCATATATCCTATATGACAAGAAGATCAAGCATGAATGCACAAGCTATGCATGCAACCATACACATTTGTTTTGACACACTTGTTTCGAATATTTTAAAATTTAAATGCTAATGTATATATATCATTATGCTTCTTTCCAACAATTTTAAACTAAAACTTAAATTTGTGTTTGTGTTTTTTTTTAAAAAAAACTTTTAGACTTCACCTAAGCTATATATATATATATATATATATATATATATATATATATATATATATATATATATATATATACAGAGAGAGAGAGAGAGAGAGAATTTATATGAAAAATATAATATTATATTACTTTCTTAACCATAAATTTAGACATTTTTTTATTTTTTGAGACCATTTTATGGCTAAATAGCTTACACGAACATTGCACGAATCATTTTAATTTGAAACCATAAGTGTATGCACAAGCTATGCATGCAACACACACTTGTTGAATAATTTAAAATTTTAATGCTAATATATACCATTATGAATTTAAGGAAAGCTTCCTTATTGAATTGTCTAGATATTGTCACAAAGCAAAATGGCCTATTCTTATGGGGGGGGGGGGGGGGGCTTTAATATTTTAAGGTTCAGTTCTGAAAAGAATAAGTAATTCATCGATAACAAATTTTCTAAAATGTTTAATCTGGTTATCAATTCTCATGATCTTAGAGAGCTTACCCTCACTGGTGGTAAGTTCACTTGGAGCAATAACAGGGTTCACCCCACTTTAGAAAAGCTTGACAGAGTGTTGATGTCTGGTTCTTGGGAAGCTGAATTTCCCTTTTGCAATCTGAGAAAAATTCCAAGATATATGTCTGATCACAATCCTTTGATTATGATCACAATCCTTTGATTATGAGTACTGATATGGATCAGAAAATGGGAGCAAAACCTTTCTGTTTTGAAAACTCCTGGCTGAAACATGCTGAATTTGGGAGCAAAATCAAAGAGATTTGGGATAAGAATCTTCAAGCTAAGTCTGCCATTGAGGTATGGTGTATTAAAATTGGTAGAGTAAGAAAATTTCTGAAAGGCTGGGGTCTGAGTTTGAAAGGGTATGCTAGGAAATATAAGAGGATACTGACTGAGGAGCTGGAAAAATTAGAAAAATTGGAAGAGGAGCTGCCTTTGACAGCTGATATGCTTAACAGAAATGCTTTCATTCAAACTGAAATTCTAAGGATGGCTGAAGAAGAAGAGGCTTATTGGCACAAAAGATCAAATAATAATTGGCTGTTAAAAGGAGACAATAATTCTGCTTTCTTTCATAGAATTGCAAATGGAAAAAAGAGAAAAAATACCATTTTTCTTTCCAGCAAGGTTCTCAGGTTATAGAGGGAGATGAGGAGCTGGTTAAGCATGCTACTTAATTTTATAAAGAACTTTTTGGGGCCTCTGTATCCACTGGGGTTCAAATGGACCCAAACTGCTGGGAACCTGATGAAAAAGTCTCTATCGAGGATAATGTCGAGTTAGAAAAACAGTTCCCGGAATCTGAGATTAAGGAGGCTGTCTTTTCAATGGAAAAAAAACTGCTCCTGGCCCTGATCATTTCCTAATAGAGTTTTATCAGCACTGTTGGGATATAGTCAAAGTTGATTTACTTTTACCTAAGATCAAGGAAGTCAATAACATCAAACAGTATGGGCCTATATGTTTACTCAATGTTTTTTTCCTCGAACACGCAGGAGATCTGCGTATCATTATATTAAGAAGAAAAAGAAAGGGTACCAACCCCGTACAAACACCCAAGGCCAAGAATCCTCACAAAACTCCGGGTCTCAACAAGAACCCACAACAATTAAAAAATAAAAACTACAAACCCAAGACCAAAACGACCAGAAAACCTAGCTAGCCGGCTGTAAAGCGAGGAGATGAGAAATTCCTCGAGCCCCAGCCAAGGCCCACTGACTAAGATCTTCCTTGATAGCGGTAGTGAGCCCAACCAAGCTAGGCTGCAGATTATTAAAAACACAGCGATTTCTGTGGTTCCAAACTGACCAAGCCACCAAGATTACAACTGAGTTCAGGCCCTTCCTTGTTTGATCTTCCACCTTGATGCTTACGTCCTCCCACCACTCATCAAATGATTGAACAGTAGGTTGAGGAGCAAGAGATTGCAGACCAAGCTGTTGTAAAACATTGAACCACACTTGGCGCGAGAAGACATAGCCAATAAGTAAGCGATTGACTGTCTCCTCCTCTTGATCACACAAAAGACACCGTTCATGATGCGGCAAGCCTTTTCTTGCAAGCCTATCAGCAGTCAAACATTTGTTATGTGCCACTAGCCACATGAAAAATTGGCACTTGCCAGGTGCCCAGCTTTTCCAAATTCTTTCCCAAGGTTTAAACTGGGTGGCGCCAATGACCATTGCCTCGTATGCTGATTTCACAGAGTATTTCCCTGTTGAATTGAACTGCCAAATGTGAGAGTCTTCCAACTCTGGCTGCAGCACAACCTCGGTTAATAAATCCCAAAGGTCTAGAAAGTCATTCAGGACTGCTATGGTAAGAGCTCCCCTAATGTCAGCAACCCATTTCGGATCAGTGAGCGGCCTCATACACTGATCTTTTTTTTTGCCCTACTTGAGATTGATGTGAAAAGGTGTGGCACTAGCCTTTCAAGACTTTGTCCTCGCAACCACTTGTCTGTCCAGAAAAAGGTGTTTCTTCCATTGCCGACTTCTGAAACTATGGCAATAGAGAAGAAAGCTTTGGCTGATTTATGCACTTGGATAGGAAAAAATGTCCACGGCTTTTCTGGTTCAGTCTTCTACAACCAAAGCCATCTCAACCTGAGAGCCCACCCTAGTTGTTGCAGTTGTGAAATACCAAGCCCCCTAGCTCGAGTGGCCGAGTAACCTTGGGCCAAGCAACCTAGCAGTGTCCCCTCCTCACATCCTTTCTACCCTTCCAAAGAAACCCCCTTCTTATCTTATCAATAGCCTTGAGAGCCCAAGAAGGGAGATCCAATGCCATGGCTAAATAGATCAGCATGGAGGTGAGCACAAACTGAACTAAAACTTTTCTTCCTGCTCTTGTTAACAGATCAGCCTTCCACCCAGGCAATTGGTCTGCTAATTTGTCAAATGTTGGTTGGATTTGGGCTCTGGACAATTTTTGTAAAGATAAGGGCACACCGAGGTACTTACAAGGAAACTCTACCAGCTGACATGGGAGATGAAGTTGAATTGTTTGTCTATCCTCCTCTTGACAATAAATAGGCAGCACACTGCTCTTTTCAACATTTGTTTTTAACCCACTGGCTCTACCAAATAGCTGTAGAAGGTCCAAAGTGAGTCAATATCCCCGGCAGCTGGTTTTAAGAAAATCACCACATCGTCAGCGTAGATGGAAATACGATGCTGTAAGGCCCTTCTAGCCAATGGCTGCAAAAATTCTTCTTCCTCAACCTTTTTGAACATAAAGCCTAGGACATCCATGACCAAAATAAAAAGCATTGGTGATAGCGGATCACCCTGCCTCAACCCTCTTTTGTAATAGATTTTCTCTCCCGGGATACCATTAAGGATCACCTGAGTGGATGATGAAGAGAGGAGTCCGCTGATAATATCACACCATATCTGTCCAAAACCCAAGTTTCTCATGACTTCCAACAGAAAAGGCCAAGAGACGGAGTCAAAGGCCTTTGTTATATCAAGTTTCAGCAGTATTCTGGCTTGCTTTTGCTGATTGAGATAGCGAGCTGTTTGTTGTACCAACATGAAATTTCTTGGATGAAACGACCTTTTATGAATGCACTTTGAATTGGAGGGACTAATTTGTTAAGTTGACCAGCCAGCCCGTTGGCTAGCATTTTAGTAATAAGCTTAGCAAAGGAATGAACCAGACTAATAGGTCTGAAATCTCTGACATTCAAGGCACTATCTTTTTTCGGAAGCAAGGTGATATAGGCCGAGTTTAGCTGCTCAAAGTTGCTGAATTTTCTACTCCAAATAGCTGAGATTGCCGCCATAACTTCCAACTTTATTATAGGCCAGCATGCCTTGTAGAAATGCCCCGTAAAACCATCCGGCCCCGGGGCTTTATCGGGAGGGAGTGAGCAGATTGTCCTCCAAACTTCATCTTCAGAAAAAGGAACTTCTAACTCTGACAAATCATGCTGCTGAATACCCAAAAAATCCAGGTTGATGGTTTCCACACGCTCCATGGCCACCCCTAGGAGATTATTATAAAAATCAAGGATCTTTTCCTCCTTCTCAACATGACTAAAGAGCAATTGTCCATCCTCCAAGACAAGCTTGCAAATAAAGTTCTTCCTCTTATGGTGTCTAGCGAAGGAGTGGAACAGAGCCGTGTTTGCATCCCCTTCATTTAGCCAGCAAATGCATGAACGGCTGCGTGCAATCATTTGTTGCAAGGAAGACAAGGCCAAAATATGCCTTTTAAGTTGATTCCGTAGCCATGACTCTTGGTGGGACAGACTGCGATTGTCTTGAGCTATTTCGACTTGGTGCAGGACCTCCCTGGCAAGAGCAAGTTGAGAATTAACATGGCCCACCTTCTTATGAATCCACCCTTGGAGACCCCTTACTGTTCCTCTGAATTTTTTGGCCAGGGTGCCAAAAGGACAAGCCTTCACAGGGACAGAAGCCCAAGCTATTTGTACTGTCTCCGAAAAACCTTCTAACTTAGTCCAGAATGCTTCAAAGTGAAATCTAGCCTTTCCAGGCTTGACAGCGCTCAGGCGAAGAAGAAGTGGGCAATGATACCAAAACCCTTATGCTGAGATTGGAAAAAGTGATGGGGAAAATAATAATAAACAAGAGTCAATCTAGTTTCTTGAAAAACATAAATATCATGGATGGAATTATGGCTTTGCATGAAATTCTTCATGACACTAAATCTAAGAAGAAAGATGGCATAGTTTTAAAGCTTGACTTTGAAAAAGCTTATGATAAATTGAACTGGGACTTTCTGTTCGATTGTCTGAAACAGAGAGGTTTTGGTGTAAAATTGTGTGAATGGACAGGGACAGTTAGTGTCAAGGTGAATAATATCATTGGAAGCTACTTTAAATTCAGCAAAGGAGTCAGACAAGGAGATCCTTTGTCTCCCTTCCTTTTCAATATTGCGGCTGACACTCTTGCTAAAATGGTCTATCTTGCTCAAAAGAACAAACTGTTGCAGGGCCTTGCGCCTGATTATGTGGAGAATGGAGTGGCAATTATGCAGTATGCAGATGATACAATCTTATGCTTGAAGGATGAGAAGGAGCAAGCTGCAAACCTGAAATTACTGTTATACTTATATGAATCTATGTCTGGCTTGAAAATTAATTTCTCTAAAAGTGAGGTGATAATGATTAGCCAGGACAATGACAAGAATGTGGAATTCTCTACTATGTTCAATTGTGCAATTGGGAAGTGGCCTATTAGGTATCTAGGTGTACCTGTGGCTTGTTCAAGATTACATATTGCTGATTGGGTGCATATATGTGAAAAACTTATCAAGAGACTAGAGGGTTGGAGAGGCAATGTCTTAAGTCTTGGAGGCAGATTAACTTTGATTAATTCTTGCCTTAGTAACCTTCCCATTTATGCAATGTCCATGTGTTGGCTTCCAGGAACAATAATTAAAAAAATTGACTCCATTAGGAAAAGATTCTTTTGGCGGGGGGAGGTCAAAGAAAGAAGTATTATTTGGCGAAATGGACTAAGATAACTAAACCCAAAGAGAAAGGTGGCCTAGGAATTAAAGATTTGAGGAGAATAAACATGAGTCTATTGTGTAAATGGTGGTGGAAATTGGAGAATGGCAGGACATTGTAAGAAAGAAATACCTGAAAAATAAGAGTATCTTTCAGCTGTCAAAAAACAACAAACATTCCCCTGTGTGGAATGATTTGTTGAGAGTTAAGCAATTATACTTGAGAAACAGATCAGTGGTGAGGGGATGGAAAATCAGCTAGTTTTTGGCATGACCGTTGGTGCGGCTTTGTCTCTCTTGCTGAAAAGTTTCCCATGTTGTATAATGTGAATAATGATCAGGACTGTTCAGTCCATGAAATGAAAAGGAGAAGCTGGAAATTATCTTTTAGAAGATGGTTACATGAAGACATGCAGAATCAGCTTAGGAGATTACAAGACCTGATTCATTGTTTTAATGTGAATAATGAAAAGGATAGAGCTAGATGGGACTTGGAAAAATCTGGGCACTTCTCTGTTAAATCTACCTACAACTTTCTCTGTAGACAAGAGCAGGGTTGCAATTATAAATTCTTGTGGAAAGCTAAGATTCCTTTGAAAATTAAAATCTTCATGTGGCTAGCTTTCCAGAATGCTATACTCTCCAAGGACAATCTCTGTAAAAGGAAATGGGTGGGAAATCCATCATGTGCTTTCTGTACTTGCAATGAATCTATGCAACATATGTTCTTTGAATGTATGACTGCTAAGTACATTTGGAGCTTGTTAGCACTTGCTTTTGGGTCGAACTATCACCCTGGTAATATTGAATAGTACTGGATCTGGATCAATAATATTTGTCCTCAAGGTTCTCAAATGCATATTGTGGGTCTTGCTGCTATCTTTTGGGCAATATGGAGGACCAGAAACAATGTGTGTTTTGAGAAAAAGAGAGTGAGATCACCTACTGAGATCATTTGTCTGTTGTGTTCATTCTTGGACTACTGGACAGGTCTTTTGAAGAATGAGATGAAGCAGCAGGTCTAGATCAGGATCGAAGTGATCAAGACGACGGCTCTCCATTTCCACAAGGAGACGCGGGCAGACAATCAGGAGGATCGTCAACTGGTGTCTTTCCATGGTTGAAGGCGTGATGGCTGTCTTTTTATCTTTTGGTTGTTTAGAACCCGAGAGTTTTAGGTTGTTGTTCTTAGGTATTTTGTTTTGTTCACTTCCTTTTGGCTGGTACTGAGTTAGCAGTGCACCTGTTGCCTGGATGTTCTTGTGCACTGGCACCTGTTTTTGTGTGTGAGGAAGGGGGGAGTTTAAATGTTGCAAATCAGACTTTGTAATTTCGTTGCTCCGGTAATGAAATTCGGTTTTCACCGTTGTGGAACAATATACCATTATGCTCCTTTCCAACGATTTTAATCTATAACTTAATTTTGTGAATGTATTTTTTTTTGAAAAAAACCTTTGGACTTCATCTACACACATGCATGTAAAATTGATTGTGTTCGATTTTTGTCATCAATACATAAAAATTACAGTATTTTTCTATGAGGAAACCAGAGGGGCCAGAGCGCCAACAGATATCATATGTTAAAACTTAAAGAAGAAAAAGGTTACATGAACAGGTTCAAGAAAAAGATACAATATTTTATCATCTACATAAAACTTATCATACTAGTATAATGCCCGTGCTAACGCTACGGTTTTTTCAAGGGAATACCATAGAAAAAACAACCAATTTGTATTTAAAGGCTGGAGTATTTCTCATCTGCGGGCGAGGATGTGGGAACTATTATTTTGTCATTGCCTTTATTCTGTATTTCTTGGCCAGAGGCTTCCATTGTTGCCTCACTCTTTATATTCTTCTTACTTTGGATTCCTTACAGCCGAAACTTAAATAAGTCATGTCTCTACTACTAAAATCTCAGATTAGGATAACCATTCATATGAACAAATAATTACTTTTAAGAATGATACAACATATTATTCTCAGTTTGCCCATACGGCACTGCATCATATACAATATATCTCTATTGAGGAGTGTTGACGGTGGATAACGTTAACTTTTATTAGAACTTTAGACACCAAAGAATACATAAAAACATACTAGTCTAGAGTTTTAACTGACAGTTTTCCCAAGTTTTGCATGTTCTGTATTTTTAAAGAACTATTCCAGAAAAGCATAAAAGATGGATTAAAGTGCGTAATTATCACGAAACCTAACCGCGAAGAAAACATCATCACGAGAACACTAGAGCATCTGGAACACACCCGAGCAACCGGGGCCTGAACCCTGGCCAAGTGGAGCCGGGCAGCGCCCCCTAGGGTTTCGCCGCCACCTTCTGGAATCTTCTTCCACCGTCTCTTAGGAGTCATCTCGGCCCTATGTTTAAGTCGGTTTGATCCTACGGCGCACGTTCATCCCACCGGGCTATAAATAAAGGGGCAGACCCCCCTGGAGGCATCAATCAATCAGTCATCGAAGGCAACAAGTCTTCAAGCCATCAAGAGCCTACTAGTTCATCAAGAGCCAGAGAGTAGAGGAGATCTAGTTCTTCGGCGGGATCTAGAGCCCCGGCGATCGTCTGGAGCGCAGAGTTCGGTATAATTCTAGTTCTTTCTCTATTATAGTATTCTTCATTATGATTAGGGAAACATTGTTATTAATAGTTCATATGTTCTTGATTACATTAGTCTTTGTCTACTTTAATTATATGTGTAGTATAGTTAGTTTGATCTTATTGAATTCATGTAATTGCTCATACAGTGTTTATCCAATCGATTGTTGGGTAGATGATGAACAATGTGTAGACGTGGTGTCTAGATATTTTATTTATCTGCGAGTGCACCCTGATGTGTCGGGTCGTGTGGTAGTTCGCGTAGGTGATAGCTACGTTGATTCCTCTGTAGTCCCCCCCGTATGTAGGCAAGCAGGCACGGTCGTGATTTGGGTGATGACTCTGTTTCACACCTTTCCTAGATGATGCCCTTTGCATGTGATCATGATATAGGACTAATCTGACAATGATTGCTAGATGTAATTGCACTAGTTAGAGTTATTCATTGACATAGTTATAGAATTACCTTAGATATTAATTCCTTAGTTTATCCATTGGCTAGCTATTACTATGACTAGAAAGTGTTCTGATGTTTATCTTTATTAATGATGCTTGACCATACTTATCACCCTATTTATCTTTATTATCTTGTGACCTCTACCTGTTATGAGTAGAGTACATGACATTGGTAATTTCACTTATTCATTGTATATGGTTGTTATCAATATAATAGATTGTAGTTTAACCTAGTCCTTCCCAGTGGTATAAATATAAATCGACAACCTGGTAGAACTCCTAGGTAAAATGCTACAATGGTATAATTATCTGTCCGCTTGCAAAATTGTTCTTAGTTTATATTTATTTATATTTCTGCTTAGTCACATGGAATGATATGTAAAACCTTTATTTATTCTTAGCATATATAATTAGGATTGACAAGCTAGTTCATGCTAAAGAATGTTGGTAATAGATAAGTGGCTAGTTGCTAATGATCAGTTAATTAAATACCATATATCTTCTAATCTCGTCTCTAGTGTTAAAGGTTATAAAGTTATATTGGGCGACCTTAGTAGATGTCAACAAGAATTTTTAGCGCCGTTGCCGGGGAAGGCACATTAAACTTAGGAAATATTCATAATACATATGCGTCATGGATAAGATTGTATTACCGATTGATCTCTAACTCAAACAGACACACCCCTGTTTTTTATCATTTACTTATCTTATGCAGGGTGATGAATGAATTGTTTTTCTCTTCCAAATAATTTCACTGACAAACCAGAGAAACTCCTGAGAAGAAAGAAGTTTGTAGAGGTGAGGGACAATTTCAAGCTACCATCAAGAACACCCGTCGCTGCTCAAGATAGTTCATCAAAGGAGCCAGCTCCAACATTGGAAGAAGAACACTTAGGAGAAGATTTATCTCCTATGTTTAAAGACATGGCTGAGAAGACACTGCGTGAGTTCTCTACCCCAACAATAGAAAACATCCGGACTGGACCAGCAGTCAACACGGGAGAGAATGGATTCGAGCTCAAGCCTGCTCTTATCACCATGGTTCAAGCCAGCCAGTTTTGTGAAAAAGCTTATGAAGATGCAAGTGCACACTTACAACACTTTTTAGAGATCTGCAGCACCTTCACGATTAGAGGAGTACCAAGAGATGCTATTTTACTCCGTCTTTTCCCATTTACACTTTTGGGGAAAGCTAAGCAGTGGTTCTACACCAACAAAGACAAGAACACTACGTGGAACCGATGCTCAATTGCTTTCCTGGCAAAGTTCTTTCCTACAGAAAAGACAAATGCTCTGCGTGGGAAAATCTCAAGTTTTCAACAGCAACATGACGAATCATTCACTGAAGCATGGGAGAGATTCCAAGATTACATTGAAGACTGTCCTTATCATGGGATAGATGATTGGCTATTGATGCAGACCTTCTACCACGGGCTTATCTCAAGCACCCGTGAGTCCATAGATGCTGTAGCTAGAGGAGCTTTCCTGTCATTGAAGCCTCCAGAAACTCAAGCACTTGTGGAGAAGATGGCCTCAAATCCGAGCTGTAATAAAGAACGTACTCAACCTCGCAAGAGAGGAGGAGGCATCCATCATCTAAAGGAGACAGACATGATCACTGTCAAGCTAGACCTCATCATGAAGAAACTCGACATAGAGAAGAAGGAAGTCATGCATGTTGATGATTCCCTCATGACCTGTGAAGAATGTGGAGATTACGAGCATTCAGCTATCAACTGCCCTACGTTGCAAGAAGATGTGAGCTTCATCAACAACAACACCTACTATCGCCCTCAGCAAGGTCAAGGATGGAACCAGCCAAACCAAGGATGGAATCAGTAACCTCGACAAGGTAACTACCAAGGTAATAATTACAACAATTACAATCTTCCACCTTTAAGAGATTTAGTTGCTGGTCAATCTAAATTATTAGATCAAATGTCTAGAAAGGTAGTCTCGAATGATAAAGCTTTAGAAAACATTAATACTAGAATGGATACATTTGCTTCTTCTATAAAGAATCAGCACAGCCTTAATAAAATGTTAGAATCACAATTAGCTCAGCTTGCTGCTGCTGTCTCTCCATTTGAGAAAGGTAAGATTCCGGGCCAGCTGGAAGATTTCGAAACTGCTAACCTTGTTGATATTCACAATGCAACACAATACCAAATTGAGCCTACAGATATACAGTGGATATATCACTTACTACCTGAGAAGATGGGAGACCCTGGAAGACCTATCATTCCTATCTCCATACGATGTCATAACTTTCCAGAGGCTATCTGCGATTTCAGCGCAAGTGTCAACATAATGCCTAAGGTAATCTATGAGAAAATTTTAGGTGATCCTTTGTTGTACACAGATATGCGTTTGCAGCTTACAGATCAGTCCATTTGCTACCCCGAGGGAGTACTAGAAGAAGCTTTTATCAGAGTGGGGCAATCATATGTCCCAATTGACTTTGTGATCATGGATACCGGAAGAGATGAGAAGGCACCCATTATTTTGGGATGACCATTCTTATGCGCAACCAAAGCCATCATCTATGCGGAACACGCCAAGATTGTCCTCTCCATCAAGGACAAGAAGGAGAGATTCTCGTTCAAGAACCGCATCCTGAAGGATCCAGCAGTCCCGAAGCAATTCCATCAACAAGAAGAGCAACAACAACAAGTGCCTAAGAAGAAAAACAATAGAAGATGGAGGAAGAACAAGCCCTAGCATGTACCTGAAGAAACCGCTCAACTAATCAATGCTATCAACACAGAAAATGATCATATGCTCCCGAAACCATTCCCAATAAAGAAAGGTGACTCAGGTGTACCAATCATTGAATGCACAATCAGAGACATCACTTTACCTGACATCGTCTGCGACACTGGATCAGGCATCAACGTAATGTCCAAAAAGGTATATGATGAATTATTTGATGATTTACCATTATACCCAACACATATTCAGTTGCAGATGGCAGATCAATCACTGAGATTCCCTGAAGGCGTAGTCAAGGACGTCATGGTAAGAATTCATATACCTACAGATTTTCTAATTCTTGACATGCAGGAAGACAACGAATTGCCAATTCTTTTGGGAAGACTGTTCCTCTACACCACCAATGCTGTCATCTATATCGGGTCTGGACAGATCCACTTCAACCTACCCACTGGAAAGGTACGCTGTCAATTTAGAACACATCTTAACCATGAGCAGATCAGGAAATAGCGCAATAGGAGAAAATACCAAGCCCGCCGTCAGGTTGCCCAGCCTCACTGTGGATGGGAGGAGTTCCCTGGTAAGATTGTGAAGTATGAAGACTACTACAAGGAGCAAGAAGAAGTCGTACAAGCACTACGCTAGAGTGAGTGGAAAGCGGAAGCTGAGAGGATGGACCAGATTGCTAAGGCAGAGAAAGAAGAGATCCAAGCACAAGTAGAAGAATGGATGAAGAGAGATGAAGAATCAAGAGAAGCATACAAGGAAGAACTAGAACTAGAAAAGAGAGAAGCAAAAGAGACAGAAAAGAGATGGAAGGAGAAAGAAGAAGCACCTGCTACACCATCGCAAAATGGGAAATTGACTGAGGTAACCTCAGACGATGAACCTACTGAGTAAGTACTCTCCTCTATCTAAGTCCTGTCGGTAGACTTTAAATTCCGTACCCTAGCCATAAGGTTAGAATGGTAGTTATCTAATTAAGTTAGCATTCATTAGTAATTTTACTTTAACACATTTAGCATAATCATTTTTTGCATATTAAAAATAAACCAACAAAAACATTTACTGTTTATTTACTGCATCATAAATATTAAAGCCCCATGTGAATAAACCTATGATAACCCTGTAGGCATATTTACTGTGGGGGCATAAAAATAAAAATAAAAATAACAATCTTTATTTACTTTGTTGCATTATGAAAATCCCAAGACCCATGGGAATGAATATTTCCTGTGGTGGCATTAAAAAAATTATTATATAGCATGCATACATTTTTTGACTGCTGTATAAGAAACTTTGAAAATCCAAAAAAGAGAATCCTGCTAAAATCTATTAATTAAAATCAACCTAAAAAATAATCAAAGTGCTCATTGGCTGACCGCTAACCCCTTGATAATTTGAGCCTCGAGTTTTTGTTTTCTTGTTGGAGTATAACTATGCAGGAATAATATTATGACTAAGGAGAGAGTCTATTAGTGGCACCCACCAGGACTACTACTAGCTCACTCTGAGAAACATTCAAGCACCAAGTATTGCAAACATCAAGCTTGGAGGAGGAGCATCCTCTAGTTATCAGATAATTATATCTATGCGCTTATTGAGTCTACTTTATATAAGCACGAAATACCAAAAATATGTGAACACATGAAGGTTCACCATAGTATTATAGGAAGATCTAAAAATACCAAAAATATGTGGGCGCATGAAGGTCCACACCTTTTAGAAAAAATACCAAAAATATGTAGGCACATGAAGGTCCACTCAATTAGGAAGCTTCTGCTAGAAATATAAAATCAATCACTTACTATGGAATGGTACTAAATCTAACCCCTCTCCATAAGATTTGGTATTTTTATTGACAATTAAGTTTCATAGGAAAATACAAGATCAAAGAGCTAGTCAACCTAACACCGCTACTCTATCGATACACCTGCTCCCAGAAGGATCACTGAATTTGCAACATCAAAGACTCTATCAAACGTCAAGCTTGGAGAGGGCGCTCTCCATTTTAAGTCCAGCTAAGTATCAGGTTTCCACACTATTATTCTTATCATTATTACTATATCGATTTTTCGCGTAAGTTAGCTAGTAAGATAAAATTTGAAAACCAAATAAAAATTTAGCTATATATTAGAGTTTGTTAAGAGCAGTCTAGGTTAGAACCAAAAATTTTATTTTGGAGATGATGAATAGTTGCTCTACCATAATTCCTTTCAAGTGCCTAGTTATCAAACTAAGATTCTTCTGAGTTTTAGATACTATTGTTTTAATCTGAGAATTTACTCTGAACCTGAAACTTGTGGAGGCATATGCTTAAGTTAAGTCTAAGTGATTGATTGATATGATTCATGAAGGTTGAGCTACTATTTATCGTATTCGTAACATTACTAAGTTGTAGAAATTTATTTTTGAAAACCTAAAATCTACATGATGAGCTCTTGTATGATAAAATGTGAATTCCTACCAAAGCCATCTATTATACATTTAGAGATAGAAAACTTTTGCACATTTATGCTGCTTGCTTTGCATTGAGTTTAGTCAACCCTTATTGAATACCATATGAGAGTCTTGTCATGCTTTTAAAACCAAGATCACGTACACACTTCAGCACATATGCATTATTCCTACTTTAGGAGTAATCGCAACCATTTTCACTTTCATCTATATTTATCATAAAAATGTTTTCTCTTGCACTGGGAGTGAATACCAAAAATATATAAACCCCATAGGACAGCCCTGTTATAAATGCTCTAAGTTTTCACTATTGTTACCTCTCCAAATTATGTATTGGATGCATGTGGCTATGCAAAAGTATGAAAAGAAAAGGGAGTAAAAGATGGACAAGTGTCCCAGCATTAAAACAATGGGTACTAGATGCGTGCCTCACAATGAAAGAAACGAGAGAAAGAATAAAGAAAGCCCATATGTTCCTCCAAGTTCCGAAGGAGAGTGAATCATTTCAAAATAGCATAAGTAGAATTAGGATTAGCCACCTTATATACACCTATCCACCATATTCCATATACATGCACATCTTGCTTTGATTGTATGCCTCGATTTTCTGTGGATCCATCGTTTGAGTTTACAACATGTGAATTGTAAGTATGCTTAAACCTTGTTATTACCACTCCTATGAGCTCCATTATAATCTTTAGTTATAGGACGACATAACATTAATGCCTTAAGTGAGATCCACAAATACCATATATACTGAGAGACTTGAGGGTGTCATACAATTAAGCTCTGAGTTTTATTTTGAAAATTTGCAAAACTCTAGAGTACTAGTACTGTGAAGAATTTGAGACATAGTGCTTGACTTAATTATTCTATCTTTCAATTGCTCAAGACCTATGCGAGGGTTGTAAAGCTCCATAGTTAAAAGTAAAACGAGTAAGTCTGAAAGTTAGAGCAGTTATTGTCTAATCTGGAGGAGAATATCTGTTTGAAAGCATGTGTACTTGGAAAGAATGAAACCATTGTAGCAACTCCTGATCCAAATACATTAGTAATTAGGCTTAGTTTGTTTGCCAAGGGACTGGCAAAAGGTAAGCTTGGGGGTGTTGTTGACGGTGGATAACGTCAACTTTTATTAGAACTTTAGACACCAAAGGATACATGAAAACATATTAGTCTAAGGTTTTAACTGACAGTTTCCACAAGTTTTGCATGTTCTGTATTTTCCAGAGACTATTCCAGAAAAGCATAAAAGAGGGATTAAAGTGCGTAATTATCACGAAATGTAACCGCGAAGGAAACATCATCACGAGAACACTAGAAGCATCTGGAACACACCCGAACTACCGGGGCCTGAATGCTGGCCAAGTGGGGCCGGCCGGCCCTAGGGTGGGGCCAGGCGGCGCCCCCCTAGGGTTTCGCCGCCGCCTTCTGGAGTCTTCTTCCACCGCCTCTTAGGAGTCATTTCGGCCCTATGTTTAAGTCGGTTTGATCCTACGGCGCACGTTCATCCCACCGGGCTATAAATAAAGGGGCAAACCCCCCTGGAGGCATCAATCAATCATTCATCGAAGGCAACAAGTCTTCAAGCCATCAAGAGCCTACTAGTTCATCAAGAGCCTTCTAGTCCATAGTTCTAGCCTAATTAGATTAGAGAGTAGAGGAGATCTAGTTCTTCGGCGGGATCTGGAGCCCCGGCGATCGTCTGGAGCGCAGAGTTTGGTATAATTCTAGTTCTTTCTCTATTATTGTATTCTTCATTATGATTACGGAAATATTGTTCTTAATAGTTCATATGTTCTTGATTACATTAGTCTTTGTCTACTTTAATTATATGTCTAGTATAGTTAGTTTGATCTTATTGAATTCATGTAATTGCTCGTATAGCGTTTATCTAATCGATCGTTGGGTAAATGATGAACAATGTGTAGACGTGGTGTCTAGATATTTCGTTTATCTGCGAGTGCACCCTGATGTATCGGGTCATGTTGTAGTTCGCGTAGGTGACAGCTACGTTGATTTCTCTGTAGTCCATCCCCCATATGTAGGCAAGCAGGCACGGTCGCGAAGTTGGGTGATGACTCTGTTTCACACCTTTTCTAGAAGATGCCCTTTACATGTGATCATGATATAGGACTAATCTGACAATGATTGCTAGATGTAATTGCACTAGTTAGAGTTATTCATTGACGTAGTTATAGAATTACCTTAGATATTAATTCTTTAGTTTATCCATTGGCTAGCTATTACTATAACTAGAAAGTGCTCTGATATTTATCTTTTTAATGATGCTTGATCATACTTATCACCCTATTTATCTTTATTATCTTGTGACCTCTACCTGTTATGAGTAGAGTATATGACATTGGTAATTTCACTTATTCATTGTATATGGTTGTTATCAATATAATAGATTGTAGTTTAACCTAGTCCTTCCCAGTGGTATAAATATAAATCGACAACCGGATAGAACTCCTAGGTAAAATGCTACAATGGTATAATTATATGTCCGCTTGCAGAATTGTTTTTAGTTTATATTTATTTATATTTCTGCCTAGTCACATGGAAAGATATGTAAAACCTTTATTTATTCTTAGCATATATAATTAGGATTGATAACCCGGTTCATGTTAAAGAATGTTGGTAATAGATAAGTGGCTAGTTGCTAATGATCAGTTAATTAAATACCATACATTTTCTAATCTCGTCTCTAGTGTTATAGGTTATAAAGTTATATTGGGCGACGTTAGTAGATGTCAACAAGGAGTACGTTCAACAATATATCTCTATTTTGCCCTACATATTCGAGGCCAGCCCAAGCCGGTCAGCGGCCAGTATGTTCAAAAAAGGAAACCTTCTGAGATTAATTTCTTTCGGATAGACAATGAAGAGCTAGTCGAACCAACCGGAGAGAGAAGAGGATGGGAAACTTGAGGATGTCTTTCAGCTTGTCTTGGTCGGGTAGCACGAGACCAGATGTCTCGGCTTGTGCTAACTCAAGGAGGCCGCTTAGAGCCACTTCACGCATCGAGGAACCATGTCTGCCTTCTTGTTGTGCAACAGGTATTGTATGAGATTGAGAGCTTTCCTGCATCTATAGAACAAAACCATGTCATTCACATTGCAGCTTGGATTGAAGTTCAGCAAAATACTACCACAAGTACATAAAATTAAATGGTGTCATTTGCTCACTAAGCATTCTAGGGATAATTTTGGTAGTGTTGTGACCTGTCAGATCACTCCATCCACCCCAAGTTTACTGCATATGACACCATGTTTAAGAAAAAAACAACCTGACTGCAAACATGTCAAAATGCTAGGAGTACTGCTATCATTACATACCTCTGAAGTCTGGCATCATCAGAACCAAGAGCATCCTTCAATCCAGCATAGCCATTTTCCATGCGAAATGCAGATATTCCAGGCTGATTATGATGAATTAGAGCTGCAAAATAATCGTAAGAAATTCTGTTAGCATGACCAACAAAAAATACTCTGTGAAAACTAACTCCACAAGATACTGAGTGATACTCACAGGATATGCTCCTAAAGCTTTTGTCCGTGCATTTGAACTTGGATATGATTTGAAGTTTGTCAACAATGGCTCGAGTCCATTGGATTCCATGACAAGTTGCTTACTCTTGAGATAATTCTGCACAATTGTACTAACAACTTCTGCTGCCTTTGCTCGGATGCCTCCCAAAAGATTTTCTGTAGTAGTGTAGAGGATCCAGCCCACCAATGGAATGTAGATCTGTTTGAATAATTGAATATTGAATATGCATTAGGGGATAGAAATCAGGACTCATGCACAATAACCACCATGACAAGTATTCAACATGCTCCTGTAGGAAATCCAACATATCTGAAACAGAGCAAGTATTTTTTTTTTATTCAAGAGTGAACAGCTAAAACTTTAGGGTGTGATAAATAACAATGTCCATAAAGTCAAATTCCAAGGAGGATACACAGCCGAATAACATTGGAAATTCCTTTTGCAACTGAAACATAATGCCATATGTGTCTCCAATGCTAGCTTTGAACTCTACAGAATTTGCTTGGCAGATAGAGTTTCTATCGAAGAAATGGATTCCATACCAAGCACCCTATATTATGAAATCAGACTCTAAATTTATATTTCTAAGCATTCATCTGAATTGAATGTCAAACAAAATTAGAAGAACACACCTTAACCTAGGTATGTCTCCATTTAAATACTATACTTTTACAAAAACAAAATCAAAGCATAGAAGCTAATTCATTGACTCTCAAAAATGGTGTAGTGTACAAAATTGATATTTCAAGACATCGGAATATAAAGGAAATCCAAGTGTTTTTTTCTACAAATGTAAGCACTCAACACACCAGAATCAATTGCATTAGCAGAGTTTGTGCAAAAAAGAAAGGGACATCCTGGACATACCAAAATCTCAATCCTCTCCATCTCATCCTCCTGGGAGGCCCGGCGGTCACTGCTCGGCTGAGCAGCGCACCGCAGTCTTCATCATTGGAGATGACCAACCCACCATTTTGGAGAACGGCTGCGCCATAGTACGTGCCCATGTGCTCGCCCCTCTTGAGGAAATAATGCAAATTTCAAAGGATCCATACCTGCATTCACAACATTCATTTTCTGTTCAGCTTCAGCGATTAAAGTGTTGAGGCCAAAATCAACTCATTGCTCCAGTGCTCAAAAATAAAAAATCAACCAATTTACATGGAATTTTTTAATTGCATTTAGATTTCCATAAAATTTAGAGAAACAAATGAAAAAATTTAAGTCTTTGAAGCATAGCAGCCTTATGAATTTGATTTGTACTTGTATAATTGGCAGTAAGAGTTGCAGAGACATATAACCTTATAAATCAGGAAATAAATAACCTTCAAGTTAATAGCAAAGTTGAGACTGCAACAAGCCAATTGCATTTGTCCCTATTCCACGCAGCCTCTTAGTGTTTTGATCCATGCAATCCTGCATTATAGGATTTAAAGATACAAGTGAATGTTAATGAACTTGTGTTTTCATATATAACTGCTCAGTTTGAGGTAAAAAACTGAATTTGGCTCATAAGGAAAAGAACCAGCTGTGCTCGGATTGTAACCATGTAATTAGCTTAATATTTATCTGAGATTTGAAATCAACATGAAAGGAAATTCCATTCTTTGGAGGATTTAACCAAAGAGGGAAGCTTTTGCTTACTGACCAGCAGTGGAAAATAGAACTAATCAGAAGTCTTGTGAATCAAACACACGAAATAGAATAGGATTTGTACTGAAGCAAACACTAGCAACTGCAGCTTGTGGCCTCCCTAGCACCACCCACAGCACCATGACTCCACGAGGCGCGGAGGACCACAGATCGACGAGGTCGCAAACTCAATGGGTTGTTTCTTGGCGGCAGGAACAGATCCACGACAGGTCCTCGCTGAAAGGAGATGGCGGCGGCTGTTCTTGAAGAAGAGGGCAAACCATGCACACAAGATAGAGAGAGGAAGAGCACCGTGCAGCTCCGGATGTGCCTCCTCACCTCCACACGTGATCGGCGCCTCGGCGGCTCGGTCCTCATCGACTGGAAGGCAGCGGCCGGCAGAAATTCGTGATGGCAGATCGACGAACTTGGATGGCGGCTGCGCGTGCGGATGACGAGCAGGGGCACAGGCCTGATGCGCCATTGGGCCGCGCAACAGCCGCAGCCGGCCTGAGCACGCCGAAAGCCGCAGTCCGGGCACCGCGAGCGCGAGCTCGTGGAGTGGTGGACGTGTGGCCTCAGGTGGTCACGATGAGGCGTGGACATGCGACTTCCGTACGGCGTCACAGGGACGGGCTTCGGCGTTGATCGCGGCGGTGTTGACGTGCGGCTTTAGGATCGCGCACGCTGGTCGCGGGATCGCGGAGGGGGCCGGGGGGGCGAGGGCGACGGAGGAAACGGGATGTGAGTGGTGAGTTTGAGGGGTGAGAGTCTGTGACAAACTTTCATCGAGAGCCCTTGGATCGTGGTTACATGCTCTCGTGGTCTTTGATTTTGATAGAGACAAAACTCTGTATACATTTTTTTGGGTGCGCAAATGTTGAAGCCCTCAGCGGGAGACTATTTGTTTGGGTAGGGCATAGCCTTTGTTTATGAATCTAATTATATGAGAGATTTGGTGGAGGTGTATAGCTATTTTGTTAGAGATAACTAAAAAAACCTACTAGTAAATGGTCCATGAAAAAGGAAATGTGTGATTGGCTTCTAGTCAAGGCGACCTAGTCCTTCCACCTTTTGGCTGCTAAACTACCAATAGGTTTAACTAATGGCCAGTACCGCCTATCGCATTAGCTGTCAGGAATGCAGGAGCCAATAGGTACCGTCGGGCGCTCAAAAGACGAAACAATACCAGTTTTGCAATGCATATTGTTGAAAACAGCCGAGATCCACCATTTATTAATTGAAAATAATATTATCGCAAAAACAATTGTACCATGTGTACTCCTTTTTTATTTTGGAAAAAACTATTGTGTACTCATTGATTTTCTGTTCGTCTGTCACCAGTGGATTAGCAGTGGCTCAACAGTGGCCGCCATCTCTTTTGCAATTTCGACAGAGGCCGTCTCTGCGCAACCGCATGCAAGTGGCACTTTGCTGCATGGCCGTGGCGCGCGCGCTGTTCCGCGGTCCAAAGCCTGCCATGAAGGGTAGTCAAGAAGAAAACCTTTACCTTTGGCGGCAATGAGGCCTTCCAAATTCTTTTGGCGCCCTGCAATGATGTCATCCCAATGAAGAACGATTTGTAGCCGAGGAGCTAGGATCAGTATTCGCCGTTTGCTGTCCATTTCCTGACAAAGAACCTGCGTGGTTGCCACTGGGCTAATGACACATGGCTCCTCGGTCTTGTGGGCTTGTGGCCCCCCTATATAGCTAACCAAATGAAATCAAAGCAAAGCAAAGCAACTTGTGACTCTCCTGGTGCGTTGTGTCGGCCACTGACTTTGCAGCAAATAGACTCCTAGCTCTTGAGGCCGAGGGCGCCTATAGCTACCAAAGCAAAGCCACCTGTACATAAGGCTGCATCGATCATGGATACTTAGTGAAAGGATTGGCATATGTATGAGTTGTTTGTGCCCATTCATGGTCTACCATTTCAGTTGGAAAAGTAGTAAAGGTGCAGTGGCTTGCTTGCCCTAGCACGCCAAGATATTTTTTCCAGTTTGTGGTACAAAGGTTTCCTCTTGAACATTATTTGATCATGATATAAATCATTGAGGCTGGCAGCAAGAGTGTGAACAAGAGCTGGCAGCAAACTTTTTGTATGACTAAAATTTTATTAAAATTATAAATAGTTTCATAAAAGTTATGGTATAGATTTGATTAAAGAATTCATGAACTTTTGATTCGCAAGTATCTTAACTGAACAAAATCAATCTAGCATTCATCACTCACTCACTCCAACTAGATGCATACCTCAGTTTGGACGACTGAGTCGTTTTTGTTTCTGGTCAGATCGGCAGAATCAGAGTTAAATCGAAACATTTCTCCCTGCGAACGTTTCAAGCAATTCTAACTTTTAAGCATGCGTGAGAGAAACAGTCTGGGCCTGGTTTTGCTGGTCTCGAATGCCCCCGTCACATGCACTGCAAGCGGTTTCTTTTGTACTTATCTTTTTTTATGCAACAAATTAAAATGGGTTACATTTAGGTGGTTAATAGTCCACAAAAAATCAACATATTTTGAAGCTTCTTTTATTTATATATTTTTGATAAGAAAATATTTTATTTTGGAATAGATTCCAGTTGTACAGCCAAATGGTTTACTAAAGTAATTTTGATAATTTGATTCACCACCTCGAACATTTCTTGAGAGAATCTGGAACCAAAACGTTTCTATACATACACATGCTGAATATATCATGGTAGCTTGATTATTTCTTTATATTTGCTACATATTTTTTTGTTATTGCATAAAAAGAAAATGGTACATATGAGATAATTATGTGCAGTCATATTGCTATATATACCTTAGATTTTTACGAAGATATTATTTTGAGCATGATATATATATGCAGCGAGCAAGGATCTCTCCAACAACGTTCGAAGAGTGCAGGATTATTTCTAGGTCATCTCTTGTTTGTACGTCTTTGTTTATCTAGTGTATTAGTTTTATGAGGCAAACCTAGCTGTTAATGGCTGTGCACTGAGTCGTTGCATCATCACACATGCGCTGCTGAATTCGTTGTGACAAGAAATAAGGTAAGCCAACTCCAATGAAAAAAAGATCAGCAACTGATGAAGGAATAATTGAACGTAATAGTCAACAAGTTTGTTGCATGCTTCTGCAAATCAACAAATATATGGGAAAATGCCAAACAATTGGTTTTTTAGATAATGGAAAATTTCGGATTCAGCTATCTCCGAGAAAAAAAAAACATCAGCTACACTAATAACAACACAAAGACACCATGAATTTAAACAAGAAACAAGCAGTATTATTATGGCTAGCTTTCACATCAATTAGTATTATTGAAGCAGCCAGAAGGTAGGCAGTAGGCAAACATCATCATGTATCCAACTTTCTCTCTGTATATCTAGCTATATGCTCACTGCTAGTACTTCTCCTTAGTGTTTGTGTGTGGATGGACATGCAAGCCAGCATAAATAGTTTCAGAAATGCGAACCTGGGCGTGCCCTCCAGTCCTCCAGCGAGCAAAGCTCTGAGGCTAGCCGTCCAGCCTGCCATATTCTCTGCTCCTGTAGTCACCCACCTCACGACACATGCATCACCTCTTGGGTCTGGGCAAGCATCTCCAAAAGTAAAAGCAAAACCAATGCTATATTGTTGTAACAGTGCACAGTGGTCGTCATTTCTTCCTTGCCACCTGATTGAAAAGAAGAAACCAGAAGGTGCCTCAATCTGATTGCTTAGCATATCTCAAATATATTTTGCTATCTGATCGCATAGCATATCTCATGGATACTTTGCTGTCTGAGCGCGTAGCATATCTCAGAGATACTTTGCTGCTTGGTTTGCTGACTTGACCTTCGATCAATCATCAATGCGACAGTCAAATCTAAATTATAGCAGGCAGGCAGTAAGTATATGCGACACTCACTTGACCTCAGGAACAGTATTTTTTTTTTTCTTTTTCCCTAAAACCTTCTGTTAGAGCCCGGCTGGGGGCAGCGGCTCGGTTGCAGGAGCTTGGGCAGACATGGGGGCAGCGGCATGGGAGAGGAGGGCCGGCGCAGGCGGTGGCGCTAGGGCAGGATATATGGGAACGGTGGTGTACAGTGGAGGAGGAGGCACACGGAGGAGCGGCGGCACAAGGAGAAGAAGAGGAGCTGACGATGCGCATGGAGAAGAGAGGGAGAGGTAGGTACCACTACACCATATTCAAACATTACTGTCGGTTCAAAACCCCCTTCACTGGCGGATTTTGAACCGGCACAACCAACTCGGCAGTGATGAGCTCATGACATCACTGCCGGGTCTGCCAAACCGGCAGTGATAGCTAAGCTATCAATGCCGGTTCGTGTTACCAACCGGCAGTGATATGTGAGCTATCACTGCCGGTTGGCAATACAAACCGGCAGTGATAGCTTTGCCGGTTTGCAATGAGACCCGGGCAGTGATATAATTTTTATAATTTGCATTTTATTAATTGTTTTATTTTCAATTTGAGGGGATGCCTTGGGGGGGAGGTGGGAGATGTGTTGGCGGTGATGCAATCAAATAATTGGATATGGATGTGGATCTCGACGTCACTACAAATCCATTAACGTTGATATTACAGAAATTCCAAAATAAAACGTATAAGTAACGAAATAATTAAGAGCCGCATTACAATAGCCTATCCACATGTTCTCTTTCATAGGCCTTCTTGAACTTCTTGGTCTTGGCAATGCAGAATGATCCGTTCTTGCTCAATACCTCGTCGATGATAAACTTTGCTAGTTCTTCTTGAATTCGTCTTATCTCAAAATCGACCAACCGATTGTGACTGTGTGCTTTGCGCTGTAATTGAATCAAGATGATATTCAGATGCAAAAACATAAACAAAAATAATACAATTGGGAAGCCTACGTACTGCTTCATCTCCTTTGTCGGTTTTTGCACCAAAGTAGAAAAGTATAGCCCACATCACATAGAACCCGCATTCATTGTTCCCCGCCGATTGGTCTAGGGTCTTGATATCCTCCATATACTTAGCCATGAATGGTTCACTCCAATTCTTGTGCTTCTTGCTATCAACATTTTTCGAATCAGGTAAGGCCTTCATTCTGTGTGACAATATAAACAAAGTATCAAGACCATGGACATTACAATGTCCTATGTGATTAGAAAGTAGTGTTGTGATATTGAATTCACTTACTTATTCAACACATTGACTAGATGGTCAATATGAGAAAGTGGGTTCTTCTTAGAATCCCACACCTCGATATGTGAATTTACAAGACAAATCTCTACGAGGACATAATGGTTGCTGCAATCACGAAGGAAAGTCTATGTTACTAAATGTCATATATATTAAGCGAATAAACACCAAAGTGAGGGCCGAGAACATATACTCGCAGTTGTAGGGTAGGAGTATGTTTGTTTTGTTGTTTTTGAACATCCTTTCAAACTCAATCTTCAAACTTTTTGGCACATAGTCATCTTGACACCCGGCAGCGCATGTTGTCTCGTTGACAAATACGGGATCCAAGAAGTCTACGTGCATCAGGTGCTTCCGTAGGCACCATTTTGCCATACACCTGCATAATAAACACATGATATATTCAAATGCAGATCACGTGCTTTATTATAACGTTGTGAGGATAGGGTACTTATATAGTCCATAACATCAAAATCTATACATCGAGCGAGCGCCGTTGGAAAAGCTGAAAGAGGACTTCATAATAAACACTATGCACCTCTTCTTCAGGATGATTAAAAATCAGCCCGGGAGGGATACAAACTTCATTACCAATGTACTCCCCTTTGGCAGTATCGAGGGTGTAATAATCATGCAACTGTCGCAGATATGTTGGCAACTCTTTATCCTCTTCTTCGGTGGCGACCAAAGGTTTGCCTCTTGAATACTGGTATGCGACAGCTGCTGATTCAAACTCTCTTCTTCCGTAATATAACTCCACGGCCTCCTCCATGGATATGCCCATGTTGTTGGCCAAGTTCTGTATCTCTAGCAAATGTTGGGTCTGTATTTCTGTTTCTCTAGTCTGATTGCTCTCTTTGTTGTTCTACCTTTCAAATTCTATCTGTTGCATCCATGGAGGGAGACTAGCTATTCGCTTAAAGAAGGAAACAGTTGCTTCTTTGGTTCTTGAATGCTGCTCCACAGTCTTGCCCTTCATCAAAGAAGTAATGCTAGCATCCACCTTCTTCTTCTTGCTTATCTTGGGAGCATTACCAACTGAAGACGATGACCTCTTCTGTTGGGAGGTCGAACCTGATCTTAGAGAACAAGATGGAGGAGGAGGAGGAGAAGGAGTCTTCTTCTTTGGCGGTGGGGGAGGGGGAGGTAGAGGAGGAGGAGTCTTCTCCTTTGTCGGTGGAGGAGGAGGAGGAGACTTCTCCTTTGGCGGTGGAGGAGGAGGAGGGGGAGGATGAGGAGTCTTCTCCTTTTGCCATGGAGGCGAGGGAGAACTAGGGTCTTCCTTTCCAAACACAAGCAAGTAACCCCTGGGAGGTGGTGATGCCGATGATTCATCGTCATCCTCATCATCTGAAGATGGTTGGTCATCAAGCTTGATGAAACGTTTGCGCCAAGCCACATGAGTGCCCAAGTTATGAACAAGACGCGGCCTATCTTCCTCCACTAGGTAATCAATATGTATCTTATTAAACTTCTTATCCAAGATCTTATCAATGCTGACCTTGGCATACCCGAGTGGCATTGGCTTGCCATGAATGATGCCATCTCCTCTCAGAAAGGCTTGTCCGACCGCGACCTTGTCTTTTGTCCACTGCTGACGGATGTGCAACCTGACATTAATAGGTCCAGTGGTGTCGTCCACCGGATGATGATCATTGAGCCTCTTCTTCGTCAGGCATAGGGGTAGATCCACAGCTACTGCGACCCTTGAGCACTGGGCTATTCCCCGTCTGGACAGGATGCGGTTGTGCCAAACACATGGATTGCATAGCTGTCATAACTCGTGCGTCAACTTGAGCAGCTATCCGTGATTCCATGCTATCTTTGATTTCCTTTTTCTACCTTTAGAGCTCTTCTTCTCTTTGCAATCTAGCCCTCGCCCGGCCCTTATAGGACAAAGATTCTCCTTCGAAGGCTTTCTCCCAAGGAACCATCCCGGCTCCTCTTGTGCGACCGGGGTGCTCCTTGTTCCCAAGAGCTTGGGAGAGCACGTCATTTTCTCTATCCAATTTGCGGATTCCTCTATTCACTTCATCAGTTATCATTGAAATTCTCTGGAGGAGATCGGTGATGGCGGGTTCACTCTCAGAAGAAAGCCTCCCGGTACTGTCGTACCGTGCCCCCTTGCGAGAAGGTAGTTGACTGATCTAGGCTGCCAATCGCTTGTCTTGATCCTTACACCGCTCTGCTCTAGTTTTTGGACTTCCGTTTCCCATTCTAGAATCTTCCTGACATAGCCACGTGATCCTAGGTGATGATGATTCTTTGTCTTCTACGAGTTTGCTCTATTTCTTTCGCTTACTGCTTTGGCCTCTTCGGATAGCTTGTAAGCCTTGAACTCCTCCCAGAAGTCTCTCTGCTTAGCACATTCCCCTCTCTCAAAGTTTGGTTGCCTGTCTTCCTTGACTAACTTATATAAGGTTCTCTTGAAAGTCTTGAACGAACGACTCATGATTTCCTTGGCCTCCTTCTTGACTGTAGCTTCATCATAGTTGTTACGGAAAGTGAAATAACCTTTCAGCTTGTTCCAAACTAGCTCCTTCTCACTTTCTGGAACCCTCCACGGGTCATCCTCATGACCAGTCCATTTCCTATACTTGCTCAGGATAAAATCTCTGACAAGTGCCCCGATTGATACTCTTTTATGGGCCCAAATCTTTGAGAGGCTCCACCGGCTCCCCTACTTGGTCAAACTCAAAGATATGCCAATGTTTAGTTGTCTGAGGAAGCTTTGTTGCTCCACACTTAGTCCTGCTACTACCCTCACCACTTGGCTCTTCCATTGTACCCTACTTCAAAATACGTAATTAAGTACCCATAAAAAATATCTATCGTGGTGGGGTACTTCGGCGTTATTACGTATGACCTAAGTTACCTCGTCTCCTTGGTCTAGCTGAAGAAACCAGCTCGGACTTTGGTTTTCATCTACTTGATTCTCACTGCCACTACTATTAGTTGGATCCTGCGGCTCTCTTGCACTTTGGCGACACGTGGTGAACTGGCGATGACGAGTCAATGTCTGTGGACATGCATGCCATCAGTGTTTGTATGGCACATGTATGCATAGTAGAAATACAAGTAAATTGGATTTTTGATGGATTAATACAAAGTAAACATGACACAACTAGCATATATATTAGAGTAGTGTACTACAAGTACTAATTTAGTAGTCTACATTAACATTCAAATACATAAAGCAATGAACAAAGCTTGATATAAAATGATGGTATCTTTCCAAGACCAAAAACCAAGGCTCCTGGTCTTTATCGCTCTGACGGGTGGCTTATCTTCTATCTTCAATTTATCGCCTTTCCCATGGATATCACCATAGTTGTAGTAGGAAGTCAACGCTTCAGCTTCTATGTTATATCTCTTGTGCAGAGCACCTAGGTAGCAATTGAATTGAGCATAGTACTCTTCCCAAGTACAGTACACGCCAGGTCTATGGTCAACATGCACTACATACCAAGCCATTGATGTCTAAAGACACATAAAATTGATGGCCTTGCAAGATTAGCAATATAGCCCATGCAAATCAAAGTAGAGGAAGCAACATTTCAAAGAACATATAGGCATAGCTTAGCTTCTACAATACATATGACCTTGGACCATTAATGAAAGTTGTAGCACATATTGTGTACTTCAAACTTTGTTTTCGGAGCAACAGCAAAATCAATTCATTTCTTGGCGAAACAGTGGGTCAAAGTGTTGCATTTTCTTTTAAGGCATTACATCGAACACCTAGAGGGTAGGGTGGATGCTCAACGAGGAAAATGGAGTGGGTGGTCGGATCCCGCGCTCCTGACGTCGTGGTGTTTCCTGGCGTCGTGGAGAAGCAGAAGGATGGCGTCGGGTTGCTCCTGTCGTCGAGGATGGCAATGGGGAGAGAAGGTCGGCGGCGGCGGCAGTTGGAGATGGTGGCCGACGTCATGGACGGCAACGCCTGGTGCTGGCGATGGTTGCCGACGTCGCGGAGCGCACGGGAAGCGTGGCTGAGCTGCTGCGGGCACCAGAACAGGGCAAGAACGGTGGCACAGGGATGGCGGAGCACGGGCGCCGGCGTTGAGCGGGAAGATTTGAAACTTAGAAACTTTACTGAAGCACCCGATCCCTTATATAGTAGACAACATCACTTCCGGTTCTAGATATGAACCGGCAGTGATGGCTTACAACACTGCCGGTTTATAGTAGCAACCGACAGTGATGGAAGCCATCACTGCCGGTTCGTAACTAGAACCGGCAGTGATGTTGTCTATGGATTCAGGAAAAGAAATTGTATAAAATCAAAATATATCTGTTCTAAACTGAAGTCACTCGCAGTTCAGTTGGTTGAGTCTTTGTGCTTTGGCCTTGGTGGCCTAGGTTCAAACCAGAGGTTCCCCATAATTTTTTTGTGATGTTATTTTTTATTTTCACATCACTGCCAGTTCCACAATAGAACCGGCAGTGATACGAGCTATCACTGCCGATTCTATAATTTAACCGGCAGTGATGTCATATTTTTTAAAATTGTAAAATATTGTTTAAAATTTATAGTAATTCATGAAAAACTCTAAAAATTGTAAAAATGGTGTCATTAAATTTGTATTGAATTTCTCTATAACCTTTGTTTAGTTGATGTTTTTATTTGAACAATTTAAATATCTCATTTGTTTGAAAAAGTATGTAAATTCAGTATTTTAAAACAATTTGGGCCCCCAAATGATCTCAAATCAAAAAGTTATAAACAACGAAGTTGTAGGACTTATCAGGCTAAACAACTTTTATTTTGTCATTTTGTGCATTTGAATTTTTTTATAGACTGTGCATTGTCCATATCTCTAAAAATTTTCAAATCTCACAATTCAAACCAAATTGAGGTCACCAGATGGTCTCAAATGGAAAACTTGAAAACAACAAATTTGTATAACTCATGAATGTCTACAATTTTTATGATAGTCATTTCTTTATTTGAGATTGTTCTATATGGCATGTGTCACAAACTACTATGTTTTCAATAAAATGACATGAATTATATGGAAACATAGTAGTTTGTGACACATTAAAAAGATCGAATAACATATTTCCTAAATAATATTGGAAGAACTCATCAATCTTTACAACTCCATATGATCTCGAATTCGATGTAAAATACTAACACAACATTTCTTTTTGAATTACATAGTTTGATATTCTAACTATTCACGGTGCAGGAACTATGTTGGCCTCATCGTGATCACTCCGGAGGTATGCAGGTTTTTCACCCTCTTCAAGGATAGGTAGGGTAACGTCCGCCACAAAAGGGGCCATTTCTTGATAACCTCTGTACTCTTCTTCGTCCGTCACTCCGTCAACACCGACAATCTTCCTTTTGCCTTGCATGACTACTTGTAGTCTTCCCTTTGTATTGTTATCCCTTGCATAGAAGATTTGCAAAACATCCTTTGCAAGGACGAAGGGGTCGTCTCTGTATGCGGTCTTGGATAGATCAACGGTAGTGAATCCATCATTGTCGGTGTTGATTTCGTCTAGCCGTACCCACTGGCAACGGAAAAGAGCGACCTCCAACTGTCGTCCATAGTTTAGCTCTCATATCTCATCTATGAAACCATAGTATGTTGCCTCCACCGTACCGTGTTCATCGTGGGCGTCGAAACGAACAACACTATTTTGGTTGGTGCTCATGCCGTCTTGCTTTTTTGTGTAAAATGTAAAACCATTTATATCATACCCTTGGTACATCATCACCGTGGTCGAAGGTCTGGGAGCTAAGAGATCTCGCTGACAGCCCCTGACCATTCCTAGTCTGCGGCATCGAAACCAGTCACCAAACTCCTTCTTATGCTTTTTCTCAAGCCAAGCCTATGAACTACCGGTGTGCTTAATTTGCAGTATTTGTTTGTGCTCATCAATGTATGCCATCACACCGTCAGCCTGCTGGAGGACGGCGAAGTGTGCCTATCTGGAAGAAATGACTTTGTTGATTGTGATAGCTTTCTCACCTATCGTTCCTTTGCCCCCAAGCCTTCCCTCGTGACGAGATACTGGAACCCCGACCCGATTGATGTCCAGATAATATGTGCAGAACTCAATAGCCTTCTCCGTTATCCATCCTTCAACCATGCTACCTTCTGGTCTGAATCTATTCCTAACATACCGCCTAAAAACTTTCACCAACCTCTCGAAAGGAAACATCTAGTGTAGGTACATTGGGCCAACGGCTTTAATTTGGTCAAAAAGATGAACAAGTAGATGCACCGATATGTCGAAGTAAGCCAGTGGAAAATGCATCTCAAGCCTGCATAGAATCTCGGCTATCTCCTGCTTCAGCTGGTCTAGCTTGGCCCCATCAATGACCTTTTCAGAAATCGTGTTGAAGAACGAACACAATTTTATGATCGGGGCGCATACCTTATCATGGAGGATACCTCGCAGGGCAACTGGGAGCAGTTGAGTCATAATTACATGACAGTCATGAGCCTTCATACAACCATAGTTAAACTTAAGTTTCTCATGTTAACTAGCCTCTTCGGGTTCACACAGTAGCCAGTCAGCACTTTGAGATCATTGAAGAAAGAAATAAGCATGTCCTTTTCTTCCTTTTTCAGTGTCCATGACGCCACCGGAAGTTTCAAGTGACCATCCTCAAGAGTTATTGGGTGCAACTCCTTCCTGAGGCCCAGGTGTTGCATGTCCAAGTGTGTCGTGAGAGAATCCTTTGTTGTCCCCCCGGTGTTCATCAACGTGTTAAGAGTGTTACCGCACACATTTTTAGTTATGTGTATTGGATCAAGACAATGACGTACACTCAAAAGTGGCTAGTAAGGTAGTTTTCAGAAGATTGACTTTTTCTTCCAGCTACTATCAGCAGGCGCTGGTACTGCCCCTTCCCCCTCTCCAAGGACTACATCTGTGAGTTTGCTTATTTGTTTAAATATCTCTTTGCCGTCGCGATACTTTGGAGTCCACGCTTCTCAATAGTCCCATTGAAATCTTTTCTATTCCTGCGGTAAGGGTGATCCTTTCGTAGGAACCTACGGTGTCCCATATTGACCATCTTCTTGTTTTCTGGAAGATGTATAGCATCCGTCTCGTCCAAGCACTCGACACACCCAGTGTATTCTTTTTTCTTCTCTCTAGACAAGCAACCTCGCCCTGGCAGATCGGTGATTGTAGCGATGAGTATAGTCTTTATCGTGACATGTTCTTTTTTGTACTCATCCCAAACATCCTTAACACCCGTCTCCCACATCTGTAGTAGTTCATCGATCATTAGTTTTAGAAGCACATCGATATCATTGTCAGGTTGTTTTGGGCCTTGGATTAGTAGTGGCATCTGGATGTATGACCATTTCACACAAAGCCAAGGTGTAAGGTTGTATATACATAGCGTCACTGGCCAAGTGCTATGATTGCTTCTAACCTGGTCAAACGGATTCATCCCATCTATGCTCAAACCTAACCAAAGATGCCTTACCTCTACACTGATGTTCTTATAGAACATAGTGTTGATAGTCCTCCAATCCGACCCATCGGCGGGGTGCCTCAACATTGTATCTTTCCTCCGCTCTTCGCCGTGCCAGCGCAACAGCTTCCCTAATTTGCATTTGCAAACAACCTATGCACTCGCGAAGCTATAGGAAAATACCATACGACCTTTATGGTCCCTCCTCTGGTCTTACTACCCTCATTTAACGGCTCTTGCTTATATCGGGGAGCTTTACACTTGGGACACGTATCTAAGTCTTTGTATTTTTCTCCACGGTACAATATGCAATCGTTGGAACAAGCGTGGATTTTCTCAACCTCGAGGCCGATTGGGCAAATCATTTGCTTAGCCAGATAAATATTTTCTGATAACTCGTTACCCTTTGGGAGCAGTTTCTGTATTATACCTAACAAGTTATCAAAGCCTTTATCACTCAATTCATTCATTGATTTGAACTCTAAAAGCATGATGTTGGCTTCCAGTTTGCTTATTGGACAGGTCGGATACAATGATGTTTTTGCATCATTTCTCATGATCTCTAGTTTTTTTAACTGTATAGCACTAAGGAATCCTCCCTGCACATCATGCAGGAGCTGAGAAATGCCAACGTTTTTCTTTGTGTCGTCAGCTAACGTATTGCTAAACACATTGTTATTGGTAGGCACAGATTCTGTATAATCATCATTAGGCAGAAACTCGTTTAGGGATACGCTAGGCATGGGAACATCATCATTGTTTTATTTGTCCACCTTTTTGACCAACCTCCCATGCAAAGTCCAAATCATGTAGTCTCTTATGAACCCCTGGTAATCAAGTGCAATCGTATATGCTCCACGTCGTCCCATTTTCTCGTATTCTTGCAATCTTTGCATGGGCAGAATACAGGCTGCGAGTCCCCAGCATTGGCTCTAGCGAACTTGATGAAATCATCGATGCCCGTCAAGTACCGTCGGTCTATACATGACAGATCGTACATCCACCTTCGATCCATGCCTGCAGAGGAAAAATAGGCAGGGCAGAGAAAACATAGGAAAATTTTAATAAGCCTTTCTCAACAATATTATTTGAAGCACAGAACCTTAATGTTTTCTTCGAAAAATTTGAAATTGTTTGCCCTATAAAAATTCAAATCGGTCGCGCTATTAATTTGAAATAGATAGCCCATACAAAATAATTGTTCTACAGCATGCCATGTAAAAATAGATTAAAAAACATAAGAAAAATTGAGGCTCCATCATAAACAACATTAATTGCACAAAAAAATTCTAGAAATAATAATGTAGCTATAAACAATGGTTGCCACATAAATTACAATTGCCAAAAACAATTATTCTACAACATGTCACATAAAAATAAAGGAACAAATTATAAAATACAACCCCTTTTCTTGATCATGAACAATAATATAGCTCAAATTGAAATTAAAGGTGGCAATGGTTTTAACTAACCTTTTGAATAATAGATTTACCACAACCTTGATGCCTTCCTCAAAATCCAACCCAAATATGCTCTCTAAAATAGAGAAAGTAAACAACTATAATAAGAATCAATCTCCAAACACAAAAGCAATGTAAATGTACAAATCCAAAGGAGTGTGCTTGTTCACCATGCTTGAGCTTCCAAGAGTTTCCTTGAGCAATTCGGTGAAGAGTAGCCGCAACAATGGAGGTCGTGGTGAAGAGCAGCCGCAACAATGGAGGGGAAGAGTAGCCGCGCACTGTTCTGTTCCATTGGGACAGAGGAGGAGGGAGGGAGCTCGAGCTCGAGCTTATATACTGCAGCAGTATCACTAGCGGTTCCAGCCACGAACCGGCAGTGATACATGGCGATACTGCGGAGTAACATCATTGCCGGTTTCAGCCACAAACTGGTAATGATACCTAGCTTCACTACCGATTGGTCCCTGGCCCAATCATTTCGGGTTTGAACTGGCCCATCACTGCCGGTCCAAAATAAACCGGCAGTGATGGGCCGGCAGTGATGTTTGAATCTGTAGTAGTATACCATAACCACTACCATAACCAGAATTTTAGATTTTTTTAACGTTTTGCTATTCAAAATTTTGTATAAATTTTTCCTACTAAATATCACCTAGTAAGATTATCATGTGTTATAACTAAGCTAGTGGTGGTATTTTACTACTAATTAGAAACATTAGGATAATCTCACCATTTTAGTAGTGTAATAAAGAGCTTATCGCTTTCTTATATTAGATAACTAGAGATATCCTTATAAATTGGATTCTCTTTTCGTATAACAACTCTATTAATAATATATATAAGTACTTAATTTCCTAACACTACTACAGAAAATTTATTAGAGGTTGGCAAAATGGGTTTCTGGATGTGGCCATTGCAACCATCTCCAATGTAATTCCTCTGTTAATCTCACTGATTAAAGAGGTGGTTATAGTGCCCGTCTCGATTAATGTATGGGCTTTGTAATGCAACCGTCTCCGTTAGTAGGAAATATCTACTAGTTTTATGATCATCAGTTAACTATAATAGCGATTTTACACTTGTATACGTAGCCATGCCTGCTGGTCTGCATGCTTGGAGCTGTAGTCGAAGCATACGTCCTCAGGAAATCAGAACCAAAGTAGGGTCCACAGGAAATCATACTCCCTCCGTCCCGCGACGACTGTCACTCGGGAACCGGGATGTGAGGGTGGCGCGAATTTCGGGTGACACTGCGAACGGGACAGAGGGAGTATAGCTTAATTTGCCGGAATAATCATGTGCTGATGATTCTTGGGCCCAACCACAACCACGGAAAGTTAACACGTACATGTATTTATCTTTTCATGCCAAAATCTAAAAGGGTGTTTTCTAGTGTTTCCAGTGACAAATGATCTGTAGGGAGAATATACCCCGTGGAAAATAGTGTAGAATGTTTTTACTAACCATCAAGTTTGCATTGTGTTACGTGATTGCCTTATTTTACAACAGATACGTGATTGCCTCATTTTACAACAGATATTTGATAATTAGCACACAAAACTGTGAAGCTTTTTGTTTGCTCAATGTGGAGTTTTCGTAGGTGCACAAGGAGCATCAAAGTACATCAAATAAATAAATTTTAAAATAATGCAGCCAAACTCGTGTATTTCCGTTTATCTCTAAATGGAAATGGGGTATATGGTCTCGGGTTAGAAAAAGACGTCTAAACTAGCTGTTCAATTTCGAGCTATGACTTTTTGTATGAGTTATTTATGACAAACAATGAAGAGGTACCGTGCATGTCTCTTTTCAGAACTTCGGAAAAAAGGAAACAAACTTCAAGATGATTGGTCCTCTCGCATGGTCATGTAGCTTCATCATATCTACAAAGGGTCCTATATCGTCATAGGTCTTGGGATTCCTGAGCCAACATTCTTTACCATAACTCCGACATTCCATATCACCATATGCTCCTTGCTCCATTCCACCGCCTTCTCTTCCAAGGCTGCTAGTTCATCCCGTGTAATAATACGCCCGATCAAATTTGTTTTCTTAGGAAGTGAGTGACTGAGCGGCTCGCCCGCCCTCGCCCGCCGGCGGCCTCTAGCGCTCCGGTCCCGCCCGCTGGCCCCGCCGCCAGCCTCCCTCCCTCGTGAGTCGGCGGCCTCTGCGGCCTCGACGCCCTCTCCTTCTATGAAGCCGAGTTTTCGCCGTGCCTGCTCTGCCTCGTGCTCCCTGCGGGGCGGTGCTGGTTGTTGTGCATGGCGTTGTTTTGCCGCCATGCAGGGCGGAGGAGCGACCCCGGAGTTCAGTGTTGAGGAAGGTGGGGTGGCGCCTAGCCACTCCCGCGGGCTGCTCCTGCCTGGCAGCTCCTTCTTTCGGAGACAAAGCTTGAGCGACAACAAGGTGTTTGAAACTTTGCCGCTTCCGGTTGTCTTCTCCAACTGAAGATCTCTCTCCATCCCCTGCTCCTTTGCCATCTCTTCAAGGTTCATTTCTTTAATCTAATCCTCCTGTTTTACTCTTGATGCTTTTGTGTGCCATGGAGCAGCTTCATGGTCTCTCTTTCTCTTCGAGACTCAAAGTCCAGGAGGAAATTTGGCGCCTTCTCAAGAAGCCCGTCTCCTCTGTTTCTCCCCCTGGCTCCTTCGCTCTGGTTGTCTCTTTCGGGAGATGCAAATTTCGCTTGTCTTGTGATTCGCTGAGCTGGCTACTCTAGGCTACAATTGGAGGAGTTGCTTCACATTTCAATGTTCCACAACTCTCCCCGCGGGTTTTCAAATTCTTTGTTCATTCTTCCCCTGTGGGTTTTTTCATTAGACACCTCATCTCCTTTGAGTGTCTTTCTTTTAAGCTGTTCTTCCACCTCTGGGGCGAAGCAGGCCCTAACTAGAGAGCTGAAGTGGCTGCCTTTCACAAAGAAGAGCATGCTTCTTGGACTCCGGTTGTGAAGACCTCAGTGAAGCCTCTTCTTTCCCGTTCTTTTGCCGAGGCTGTCAAGGCTCCCCCCTTTCGGGGGCTAATTCCATCCCTATCAAGCCTGTGACGGGTGCTAACCGCACCCCTCTGGGAAGTTTTGCTGCTCTAGCCCCTCGTAAGTTGGTCTTCGACAGAATTGTCTTCCCTACTGACAGCCAAGCTTTTTCTTCCTCCCGCCAAGCCTTTCCTTCCTCTCGCTCGTTTCTTGTGAAGTGCACTCCCGCATGGTGCTCTAGATGCCTGGCTTCTTCTCATGATAGGAGCAGTTGCTGCAATGCCATTAAATATTTTGCTTGCCTTGGTTGGGGTCATGTGGCGGCGGGCTGTCTTAAAAGTCCCAAACCTCCCTTCGTAGCCAATCAGGTTTGTCCTATGGAAGTTGACTCTATTGGAGGCTCTGGGCTTGCTGGCCCTCGCTCATCTCTTGGGCCGCCTTCTGCTGGGCTTCCGAGAGCGCCCTCAGGACCGTCTCCTTCTGGGCCTCCTGTTTTCAATTCTTTTTGGGAATGGGCTGCCTACCTCGCCAAAGGGTCGTTTCACACCTCCACTGCTCGCAAGTCGCTTGTTTTCGAAACTTGGCATGACCATTCAGCTTCTGGGGTGGACCCCATCTCTTGCTCGCTCACCTTAGGGGGCACTGCTTCGGCTCCCTCTTTGCTCAATAAATTGGTGGCACCACTCCCCGAGCACCCTTTTCACGCTTCAATCACTTGCAATCAAGAAACAAACCCTCCTTCGCATCCTCCCGCTTGTCTCAGGGAGGGTGAAACCTCAGCGATGGCGTACCAGCGGGCGAACCCCGCCCCTTTCGTCCCGCCGGGAATGCACATGCTCAATGTACCGGTCCGATCTCCAATGGTCCGGGCCGTTGCTAGATCAAGACCTCAGCGCCGTAACGAGACTGTGGCCATTGCCACGATCAACACTTTACCTGGTAATGTGCTCCTCTTCCCAACTGTTAGAGAGATCCTGGAGGAATTTTTTGTGGAGAGGCGTATTGGAATCACTGACATCCAACCCAATGACCTTGGTCAAGCTTTAGTTATCCTCAATTCCCTGGTTGATAGAGATGCCCTAGTTCTTAGCAGTCCTCTTCCGTTGGGTGATGTGCAAGTTGTTTTCACTAGGCATACATTGGGTGATGTGCAAGTTGTTTTCACTAGGCATAACCAGGGCAGAAACTGGCGTAGGGTTAATTTTAACCATGAATGTTGGATCATGCTTATGGGCTTTTCGCTTGATTACTGGGAAATAGATTATATCCAAGATGCCATTTGCTCCTTTGGTCGGGTTGAAAGTTGGATTCACAATAGAGGGAGGCTTACCAGGCTAGTGGCTAAAATAAAAGTACCTGACTTGCAGAGTATTCCACAGTGGATTGTTTTCTCAGATGGTGTTGGTAATACACTAGAATCATGGACCATTCAATGTGAGATCATCAGTCATGTCTATGTTGGAGGTGGAGCACCTCCGGAAGACCCTACCCCTCAACACCTTGATCATCTTGCTTCCTTTGATTTCTTTGGCCTTGGCCAACTGGGGGGGACCTGTGATCCAGGATCATCAGCAGATTGGAGGGCCGGGTTACCTTGGTATGCTACAGGGACAAAATCAGGGACAGGGACAAGGGCAGATCAATATGAATAAAGAGCTTGAGCAAGAAGACCAGAATGAGCAAGTTGCTAAGAATGAGAATGAGATTAACCCCAATGCCCAATGGGACTTACTTGCTGCTCAGAATGAACCAGATGCAAGCTAGGACCAATCGCCTAATCATCTGCTCCCTATTAACCCAAATGCTGGCAACATGGAAATTGATCTTAACATTGCTCCAATCCAGGACCTGCAAGAGGTGATCATCAATCCTTTGGCTGAACCTAGATCTGATGACAGCAGCACAGATTAGAGGAAGAAGAGGAAGTCATTCAACCTGTTTATGAGGAAGTCATCCAACCTGTTCATCAGGCTCAGAATGTCCAGGATCCTCTACCTCTTCTGAACCTTCCAGTTGAAAACAATGATGTCAGTTTACAAGTTCTAAATCCGAACATGCCAATTGAGCCAGCACTTGGTGATGAGGACATTCCCTTTCACATGTTAGTTGATGAGTTCTTCTCTAATTAGGAAGACTCAGATGAGCCTGAAATGGAAGGAAACATGGAAGTAGGGGATGCAGATTTACCTGTGCAAGTTGAAGCAGTCAATGCAGAAATGCAAGGAGTGCACGTGGGAATGATCATGATCAGAGATGGCACAAGTTTGAACCCTTTCTATAATAGCCATGATAGCTGGTCCTGCCTTAACATGAGCTCTCCAGGGGAGAAAGTTAAGGTGGCTACAAATGGGGCTCCTTTCTTTGCTTCTATGCTCCTTTCACCTGGCAATTATAAATAGGACAAAAGTTTCATTGAGTCTGAGGCATGGAAATTCTTCAGTCACAGCTTAAGGACCACCACAATCTGGGTTCCTCATAATAGCCCAGGCTTTGCTGCACTCAATGGAGGCACATGCAATTTATTTGAAATGAGCAGTCAGTCTGGTACCAAAGTTATCCAGCCAATCAAACCTGCTAAACAAGTCGATAACAGTCAGTCTGCAAGAGGAAAGAGGCCTATCTCTGAATCTAAGGTAAGAAGTCCTAGACTCCTGAAAAATAATAATGGTTTCAAATCTGATACTTGTATTAACAAGAAATATTTTGCCTGCACCCCTGATCCCCCTAATCTCTCACCTCAACTGATCAAGAATTTGGGTGCTAACCTTTGTCAGATTGATGAGGAATTGCTCTCAGACAAGGCGCTCAATCAAGGCAAGGCAAAATTTCCAAGAAATCCTGCAAGAAGAACCGTAGCATGAATAAAGAGTCAATGGTAGGCAACAAGAACCAAGAGATAAACAACAAAGAAAACAAGAAGCAGATGAAGGGAAAATCAAGGCCCGATGCTGGTAATCCTGAAGAGGAAGGAAATGGTGTTGACTCAGGAGAGTCTGCATCACAACAAGACAAAAAGAAATGAAGAACTCTTTCTCCTCAAGGATGGGCTCCCCAAGGATGGGCTGGGGACCATGCAGTTAGCTCAAAATGGCTTCCACCAACGCTTTTTGTTTTAGTTATCCTTGTCCTCTCAGCTCTGGTCTTAGTTATTTGCTCCCTGTTCACTGTTGTAATGTTATAAACTCTCTGCTCGGTTTAGGTCTGATGTATCAGTTGTTACACAATGTCGTCTGGTTGTAGAACAATGCTATCTGGTTATGTCAGTTGTTACCTTGGATGTTTCAGTTGTTAAAATGCGCTTTCAAGCGATGGAACAACGCTTGCTGGTTATGTCAGCTGATAGTTATGCTTAAAATCTTGTCAGCTATGGCTCAAGTTGTCTTGACATAGATTATTTCTAGGTTAATGAATCCCAGCAAACCTGTTATCTATGAATAACATAAATCAGAAAAATTGGAAGGTGCTGTGTTGGAATGGCGAGGCATAAATTCGGATGAAAAATGGGATCTGATCAAGGATACTATCTTAGAAGCAGGCTGCGACATCTTTTGCTTTCAGGAAACAAAAAGCCAAAGTTTTGACAATCTTTTCATCAGAAAATTCAGTCCTCCGGGTTTTGACTCTTTTGAATTTTTACCCTGTATTGGTGCTTTGGGTGGTCTCCTTACCTGTTGGAAAAGTAGTATGTTTAAGGGTCAACTTACCTTCCAGAATAGCTATGCTATCACTATCCTTTTAACTGCCAAGCACAATAATGACACTTGGTTCCTCTCGAATATATATGGACCCTGTCACCGGGATGGAAAAAGAAACTTTCTTGAATGGTTCAAGAATTACAATGTAACTGATAATGATTACTAGCTTCTAGTAGGGGACTTCAACTTGATCAGAAGCCCTGAAAATAGAAACAAGCCTGGGGAAATGGCAATGAAATGCTTCTTTTTAATGATGCCATAAGTTCTTTGGGCCTCATTGAGTTACCTCTTCATGGTAAAAAATATACATGAACCAATAAACAACTATCACCTCTCCTTGAGAGGTTGGACTGGTTCTTCACCTCCAGCTCATGGACCACTACTTATCCCAACACTTTTGTGATCACTGGCCATGCAACATCACAATCTCAACAGATATCCCCAAGGAGAATGGAAAACTATTGGTTTCAGATCCCAAGCTTCTGGCAAATAGTGCAACAAGGTTGGATTGACGCTCATCACAACCTGTATAAGGCAAAGGTCATTACTTCTAAGTGTAAAAGCTTAAGGAAAGCTCTATGAATTTCGTAGCAGAAACTCTCCAATTTGAAACAAACTCTAAACAACATCAAGTCTGTCCTCTCCCTTCTAGAAAAAATAGAAGAATACAGGGATCTCTCAGTCTCTGAATGGAATTTTAAAGCAGCTCTTCTTGAGAAATTGAACCAAACCTCGGAACACCGAAGGACTTATTGGAAGAAAAGAAGCAAAATTAGATGGATAAAGGATGGAGACGCTGGAACCAAGTTTTTTCATGCTCATGCAACAATTAGGTGCAGAAATAATATGATAGCACAATTACAGAAATTAAATGAAGAAATAGTGATCAGTCATTCTGAGAAGGAGCAGGTTCTCTGGAATGCTTTTAAAGAAAGACTGGGCCACTCTGAATCCACTGATATGCTCTTCAACCTCAGCTTCTTTCTGGATATTCATTCAAACCTGGAATGGCTGGAGGAGCCATTTTCAAATGATGAAATTGATGCAGTTATTAGAAGCCTACCCAATGATAAGGCTCCAGGCCCATATGGTATCAACAATGAGTTCATTAAAAAGTGTTGGCACTTTATCAAAGATGATTACTATGTTCTATGTTTATCCTTTCATGAGGAAGATATCTGCTTGCAGAGCATCAATGATTGTCTCATTACACTCATCCCAAAGACAGATGGTGCCATCAAAGTTGGAGATTTTAGGCCCATATCTCTACTCAATGGCTCTATCAAGCTGATAACCAAAACTCCTGGATAATAGGCTGCAGACAGTCATCCTTCAGCTAGTTCATCAGAATCAGTATGGATTCATCAAATCTAGAACTATTCAAGACTGTATTGCTTGGTCTTTTGAATACTCACATCTTTGTCATCACTCCAAAAAAGAGATAATTGTGCTAAAGTTGGACTTTGAGAAGGCTTTTGATAAATTAGAACACAAGGTGATATTGGATGTGATGGCACATAAAGGGTTTGGTTTTAAATGGATCTCTTGGATCAAGTCAGTCCTAAGCACTGGAACCTCAACTGTACTTCTTAATGGGGTTGCTGGAAAGACTTTTCACTGCAAAAGAGGGGTCAGGCAAGGGTATCCCCTCTCTCCTCTTCTTTTTGTTCTTACTGCTGACCTTCTTCAGTCCATCCTCAACAAGGTAGTTCAGCTCAATCTTCTTAATTTACCCACTTCAGCCCCAACTTTGGACTTCTGTCACACCCAATTTTAAGGATAAAATTGAATGAACCAACTTATGTGCGCCCAGAGATCAATCACACACATAAGCCACAAATTACATAGTACCATCACAAGGTTCAATATATAATGAATAATATCACAGAGTCTTTACATTAATAACAGCAGAATATATATAACTCTCGCGGAAACTCCAATCCACAGGGAATAGTTGACTGGTGAACACAATCCTAATAATCCTCAGAAGAATCCTCATAGTCATCTGTTACCCATCCGGGATTTTTATCCAAATATGAAAAATAAAGCAAGCGTAAGTACATGTCGTACTCAACAAGAATAACAAGGGTTTATGAGGCTCAAATAAGGCAAGACACTGGTTGACAGCGGTTGCTTTTAGTTGATCATATTTTAGCAAATTGAGTAGCAGCAATAGAATATACCAAGGAATAAGATTTGCATGATCATATAAACATGATAATTAATATGGAATAAACATCAATAGAAACTTCAAATTAATAAATCAATATTCAATTAGTTAAATTCCTGTAAGACGTCCAAGGCCGCTCGTGACCGTGAGCACGACTGATATATCAGTTTTACACTCTGCAGAGGTTGTACACTTTCACCATGAGTCGTGATTCCCATGTGTCAGGGGTTTGCAAGGCCCACACTACACTGCCAAGGTGCATAACAGGGTCTCACTATGAAGTCTTTCAAAAGACTCTCTAACAAGTTACTAATCAATCCGGGCGCAATGGCAAGGGGCGGTAGAGCCCTCCTTCCAAGTGGCACACACACGTAGCAGTACACACAAGGACAGGAGCCGCAAAACAATCAGCTCGGCAAGAAACCTTTCAAGATTAATAGCATGGTAGAAAGTAACTTCCTACTTGACTAAAGCCAGAGCCATATAGCCCCCATGGTTGCGCTGTAAGTCCCGGTGTCATACTTACAGATAATCCTTAGTCCATGTTGCTAAAAAGCATCTTTTAATCTTTATTTCATAATCAATTATTCAAGTTCATAAGATCATGACCCATCAAAGCACTAGCATCACTACTCAAATGCAATCTCATAGGTAACAAGGATCAAGTGATCAAAAGCTACGAATAAATACTAGGGTTACCAAGGTAGACACATGCATCATGAATTTGGTGATTAAGGTGAATAGGCAACAAGGATGGTCCATGATATACTTGCCTTGATCAAAGTGCTCTGGAGAACTTGGATCCTCCGTGTACTCTTGATCACCAACGTACTGCTCACCGTCTGAACTCGATCACAAAATCACCACACAATCATCGAGGCAATCATACACGAAGCAAATAAGATCTATATTAGAAACAGTACACCAACAGTGGAAAAACAGATTGAAAAGTGTATAAACATAATCTACGCGTCGCTATGATTCCAACGATATAAAGATCACGAAAATCGGAGTTCAAACGGAAAAGTTATGAAATAAACAAGTTTTACTTTAATAAAATAATAGATTAAATCTAATCTCGAATTTTAAAAGTTAAAAATATGAGTAACAGTAGCATCATTAGGTAGATTACGAAATTACGAATCTAACGAGACTTGAACGGATCAAATCGGAGCTAAAACGAATAAAATATGGCCGAAATAAACTGAGTGGCAAATCTGTAAATATTGAAAACGCCTTTTGAATTAAAACCGATGAAATACGTTTTCTAAATAGGAAAGCGTAATCTGAGAAATACGCCAAAGGATCGCGGGTTAGAACATTAAAAAGCTCAGGGGCTCTTTTGCAAAAGTGCCGGCGAAAGGGTATCTCTCACTGTGAGCCGTTGGATCGGCCGTGGACGGCACAGGTAGCTCGGGGGAAAGAGGGGCGGCCCTGGTCGCCGGAGTCGGGCGGCGCCCGGCCGATTCCTCGCCAGCAAGATGGCCGGAGACGGCGTTTTCGGGGCTAGGGAGCTCGGCACACCTCGGGATCTGGTCGGGAAGCAAGAGGAGCTCAAGCCAAACCTATCTATGGTTTCGGTTGCCACAGAGGTAGCTCGGGGAGGTTGCGGCGAGCTAGGTGGCGGAACTATGGCGGCGGCGAAGCTCGGCATCATGGCTATAGTGCACAAAACCGAGGGAGAAGGGGTCGGGAAGGTCTCTGACCTTGCTGCGAAGCTTGGAGAACAACCAATTTCGACGGAGAAGTCTTCCCGAGGAGAAATCGGCGGCGGCGGCGGAGCTCGGGGCGGCGGCTAGGGCAAGATTGGAGGGCGTGGCTTGCTCGGGAACTTGTGGGGAGGGACGGCAGGGCTCGACCGACCTATATAGGGGCGCGAGGGAGGTGTAGGAGAGCTGGACTCGGTTGGGACTCGACCCGGAGGAGGGAGCGCTCGTGTCTCGCGCGGACTCCGACTGGAGGAAGGGGATGGCGCGGGGCAGCGGGCCCTACGCGTCAGCGGCGGGGGAAGAGGGTCGCGGCTTCCTTTTACGGGCCAGTGGAGGCATGCACGGGATGGACTCGTCCGAAAAATCCGGCGGTTGCCTTCTGTTGGAGGCGGCGCTCGTGCTCCGCTCGGACTTCGTCCTGAGGAGGGAGACGACGCTGAGCCGTGGGCCTGACGTGTCAGCGAGACCGAGAGGAGGGGAGGCGGGCTGCGCTGAAGCTGGGCTTCGGCCTGGCCGGCTCGGCCCATGCGGAGAAGGAGGAGAGGGGCAGCGCCCTGGGCTGAGGAGAGGGGATGGGCTGGCTCGGCCTGCAGAGAAGGGGAGGGAGTTTTCCCTTATCTAATTTTCTCAATTCATTTTCAAATTTGTTTTCCAAATAGCTTTTCAAACTAAGTTTTGAACCCTTGCAAAATCCAATCAAATCTCAGGAAATAAATATGTGCAGCGGCATGTATGCAACATAACATGTTTCTATGCCCTAGGGTTTATTTTAATTCACAAAAAGTATTATTCTATATATTAAATGCTCTATCAATTGCATAAATAAATTAAATTAAATTTCTATTTCAAAGATTGAAAATTTCCGGGTGTTACAACTTCCCCATCATTCAATATGCTGATGACACTCTTATAATCATGGAAGCTTCTGCAACTCAGCTTTTATTCCTCAAAGGTGTTCTCCAGCCCTTCAGTGCCTCCACAGGATTAAAAATCAACTTTTCAAAATCCATGATGGTTCCTATAAACTTGAGCAATGAAAAGCGAACCCACATGGCAAGAATGTTTGGTTGTTAGACTGGCTCTTTCCCTTTCACTTACTTAGGCCTTCCTCTGGGCTTATCCAAACAAAAAGTGATGGGTTTCTTTCCTCTAATCAATAAATGTGAGAGAAGATTGAACTACATTGCACCTTTCCTTAGTCAAGCTGGTAGGCTGGAGCTCACCAATTCAGTTCTTACAGCTCTCCCTACCTTCACTATGTGTTCCATCTTGTTCCCAAAGGCAGTTATCAAACAGATTGATAAATATAGACGACATTGTCTATGGAGAGGAGCAAGTGCAAATGAAAAAAAAAAGTTGCCAAAGCAGCCTAGCCGATAGTCTGCACTCCAAAAAATGAAGGGGGCTTAGGTGTTCTCAACTTTCAAACCCAAAATGAGGCCCTTCTTCTTAAGCACCTTCACAAGTTCTTCAACAAGCATCAATTGCCTTGGGTTGAGTTGATATGGGATAAGCATTACAGAAATGGCAAGTTACCTAGTAAAAACTCTCCAAAAGGGTCCTTCTGGTGGAAAGATATCCTGAAATTGCTCGATAAATTTAAAGGAATGGTAGGAGTGCAAGTGGCTAATGGTATGACTTGCTTAATGTGGGATGACCTCTGGAATGGTAAAGTAAGGAGATGGCAGACTCTAGAACTTTACTCCTTTGCAAGAAACAAGAGCATCAGTGTGAGCCTGATATGTAACACTGATAACATGTTAAACCTTTTCAATTTGCCTCTGTCAGCTCAAGCTTATAGCCAATTCCAAGAGCTACAGCTGAAACTATCTGAGCTCAATCTCAATGAGGGCAATCACAGTTGGACATACATTTGGGGAACAATTTTATTCACCCGCTCCAAAGCCTACAGGAACTTAACTGGCCATGCCAATGCTGAGCCAATTTTCAAATGGTTATGAAAAACATCTTGCTAAGGAAAACACAAAATCTTTTTCTGGTTCATATTAAAAGATAAGCTAAGTACTAGAAACATGATCGGGAGGAGAGGAATGTTTCTGGAAGATTATCAATGTGTTTTATGTCAGCAATCAGTTGAAGAAACAACAATGCACTTACTATTTCACTACCCCTTTGCCATGAGTTGCTGGAATTCAATGAATCTCCAAATAAATGTGCACCTCTCCATCCCTCAAATCTTTCAGGAATGGAAGTCACTAATGAATTTGGATTTTGCACTGGACATCTTCATCATTTGCTGCTGGAGAATCTGGATGATCAGGAATGATGCAATTTTCAGAAATATCAACCCTTCTCTCCCTCATTTCAAGACCTATGTGGCGACTGAAGCTTCACACCTCTTCCACAGGATCAAGCCTTCCCAGTCTCTCTCGTTTGAGTCATGGCTAAGCTCAGCTTTGTAATCTTTTGGATTTTCTTTCTCTTTTGCTGTCCCTTAGTCTTTCTCTCCCCCTCCCTGCCCCGCCTCCTTGTTTTCTTTCCTTTGGAACCCTTTTATTACTTTTAATGAATTTTTAGTAGGAGCCTCTGGCTCCTCCTGTTTCTTTAAAAAAAAAACATTCTTTACCATTCTACAGCGGCTCAGGGGTCGTCCAACCGAATCTGCGCTCAGCAAAGTAAGAAAGGATTATACCGCATTAAATTATATAGGCTCATCTCTTATGCTAGTAATTAAGCCTCAACAGATTTACATCAGATCAGAGAGCTGCTACTAGCAGCAAATTAAATTAACAATCCCATCCCTATGTACTCACGAGCGCTGAGCACACATCTGGTCTCTTATTGGAGTCAGAAAATGGGGTCCAGCGTGGGTACCACTCAGTGTTCCACACGCATCCACGATTTCATGAGATGATAGATATATTATTGTACATGCGGTCTCCAACTAAATAAATATTGTACAATGCAAAGCTGTGGATTTATATATGTTAATTTTTAGCTACAGTAACAAAACTAGCTTGATCATATCGTGCGGATCGGAGAATATAGACGTGGCTGGGAATATGTGCGCGTTCTTTTTATCTTTTGTGCATTGCACAACCAACTTTCTTTCACGTCGTCTTTCGATCTGCCCGTGTGTTGCGCGTGCTTCTCTGCCTCTCACTACTGGTACAATGCATGCTCCTCTGTTCAATCTTTCTAAATACGATTCTTGCAACAAAAGCGGGCTAACGGATAAGGCCACGTCGCCCGTTAGCCCGCTGGCCGTTCGATCCGGCGAACTTGCAATAGCGGCCGTCCGATTGCGGATCGGTTAGGCTCTACCCGTTCCTTTGTCGACCCGAAACTTCGGCAACCTTCTCGGGGCTCATCCGTCGAGCGAGCGGCGGGATGGGCGCCGGCCACCAGCGAGGCGGCGCAGCTCCGCGGCCGCGGGCGAGCCGAGCGCGGCCCCGCAGGCGCAGGCTAGCGGGACGCGGCCACCACCACGCGCCATAAGAACGGCCCCCTCCCTCCTCTGCACTTTGCGAAGATGCCGGCGTCCGCACTCCGCTGGGCGAGCCGAGCGTGGCCCCGCAGGCGCAGGCTAGCCGGACGCGGCCACCACCGCGCGCGTGCCAGTCTCCGGCGGTCCGGCCGCTCGCCGACATCACTCCTCACACCGCCCTCGGCCGACAGCCCCTCCGCCCTCATCCCTCCCAGCTTTCACGCGCGCGGCCTATGCTCCCATGCCGTTCGTGTCGCGGAGTGGCTAGCCTCAGTGTGGTGGAGCGGCTCGCCGGTGCAGCGGCCAGCGATTTGCCGGTGGCTTCCGCCATCCCCGACCTGCTCGGTGGCGCAGCCACCTTTTGCGCGACAATCGACGATTCTGTCGCTTCTTTCCGGAGGCATCGGTGGTAGTGGCCTGCTGCCCCCTCGATGCGGCTTCTACTCGAAGCCTTCCATTCTGCGATGAGCAATGGGGATGCAAATGATTGCTACTACATTATGGGCTTCTGCTGATGCATCGACATTGAGCTCAAGTTGCAGCTCCAGGTCCGTCCGTCCCATGCTCCCTCCCTCCTCTATCTAGCGCTGCTCGTCTCCCTCTCTTTGGTCCTGTCTGCCTTTGCCACCCATGCTCTCCCAGCCATTTGATGAAATGCCTGAGTGGGCTTGGTTCATTGTTTGTCGATAAAATAACAATACTTACCCTGGAGGTCTAACATTAAATCGTAATGCTTTCCTGGCCATTGTGGGCACAAATGAAACTGCTACATCAATGTCGTAGATTAACTACACCTTCTATTGGTAAGTTTTATTGAAAGCACTTTTCTTTTCCATTACAAGACTAAGTTTATCTTTCATTATAATCCACTAATCCATAAACAAAGGGGGCTTTTGCTCTAATATTAGGTTCCCAAAATAGTATTCCAGTTATCCAGTGATACTATTACCAAAAGGAACTATGATGGCCCATGATCGCTATTTATTGATCTTGTGCTAGCCTACAGAGTCGCATCACTTTGTCCGAGAGGTGGCAATAATGTTGAAGCCAGGCATACAGAATCAATGGGATGAGAGCTTAGCCTAAATCAGATAAATTGTTCTGCTCAAGGCTACTTAAAATGCTAATCATTTTATTGGGACAAGCACCTTGGGCTCATCCCATTGTTTATTCCTTGCGATGACTTTGTATCTAACTGAAGTTTGAGATTTGAATTAATGTGTCCAACCAAATTAATTCTTTTCAATTGATGCCTTCAAGGATAAATTCTTGTATTAACACAAAGTGCACTATATGTTGCAGCTACGAGATAGCTGTTGGCTTAATTTAAAAACAAAAAGCATTTGATTGTGTTATAAATATAAATAATATTATGGTTACATATTACACAATTATGTTTTCCTACCAGAGACATGCTTACTTAATAGTACCAGTGATTTCTATTATCACAGCTAAAACCTTTTTTACTTCACTTCCTATTTAGGTTTGCACATTGGAGTACAAGTTTAGCCGAACAGTGCTTATTTTGAATTTCCAAGAATCTTTACTCACGATGCTAGCAAACAGATCTTCAGTGTAGCTTTTGTTGCTCTTGCAATAATATATAACAATTACACTATTTTGCTGGAGAGAAAGTCAAATCAGTACACTGTCCTCCAGTGGTACTAGCACTTCTTCTGATATACTTGTTTTTTCAAAATCAATAATATGTGTTCATTGTGACCGCTGCCTTGTAAAACTACTGCTCTATACTTGTTACTTCAAAATCAATTATAGGTGTTCATTGTGACCGCTGCCTGAACCTTCTGTTGATATGATCGTTATCCGTTCTCAGTTGTGTCTACAAAAAAGACTCAACTAAACTTAATTCAAAGTATTTCATTGCATGCTGTATGCCAATACATGCATATATACCATCGAACTCAAACTGCTCTTTTCCACAGCAATAACAATCTACAAATTCACCAAAATTAGACTAACCATTCATAAATTCAAGCATAATTACCCAAACTTGCATATCTATTTATGACAATCACATATAATGATAAATAAGTAAACAACTTTTATAAACGGTTCTTATATACACAACAAGAGTTGTGGGTCATATAGCCAAGTGCTCAAAGGAGGGCGTGGTAAAAGCCTCGAAGCATGCCTACTCTAGTATCTTACCACTACACTGTTTTATCTCTGTGCCAATGTATATACATATGAATATGCTCGATGAGCCAAGCTTGACAAATAGTCTCCAGTGATCACATACATATGTAAAATGCACTATTGCTGTTAGAACAACATTCTATATATTGTGTTTTCTTTTTCCAAGCATGCCTACTCTAGTATCTTGTTTTTATCATTTATTTACTTTATAGATTCCAAGCACATCGGATATTTTCTATTATCAAGTGTTTTTTATAATCACAGGTAAGCAATCTCACTACCAGATGTTGAAACCCCCCACGCTGTTTGCTTGTACCTCAGCCATCGTCTTTTGTAATTATCTAGGTTGTCCAGCTTCTTTTGCAACACAATTGTTCCCTGTTTCTTCTATGTCATGGTAGCTCGCCATCCCAACCTCTCTAAACAAAGAGTTCCGTTCCTGAGATGACAAAGAAGCTTCCAAATTATGTAACTGCCAAGTATGGATTGATTAGGTTAGGTATACATCGTGTTTCCTCTGATTTATGCTTATCCAAAGGACTCCCTGATAATATGGAAATTTCTGTTATATATATTTTTGCTCCAAATGTGTATGTTCATCAGAATGTTCGATTTTGCAGGCAAGAGCTGACAATCAAGCCATCTGCATAATCAAGGCCCAGGAAGAGTTTGCTCTAGATCTATGACTAAACTGAAAATATGGAAGTTTCTGTTATATATATATTTGCTCCAAATGTGTATGTTCATCGGAATGCCATGGGAATGGGAATTCTAACTTGCACATTTCAATTTATTAGCCAATGGTCATCTAATTTTGTAATTTGCATAAGTACTAGATATGGTAATTTTCTACGTTTCGTTCCATGTCCTTTGTCTATTCAATGAAATGGCGCTTCTGTTGTGAATGAACTTGTGAGATGAATATGTTCCCTCTGCTCTTACACTTTTTTTTCTTCTCCTATCATACAGTCTGCTAGCAAAGAGCATTAGAGGTTTTTAAGCCTGATCGACAAAAATATAAGCTTTCACATCATTAGATTCATTCAGAAATTAAATTAACCAGCCGGTCAACAAATCCACTGGCTGGTTTCCTCCAACAAGAGCACGGCAACGCCGCGCTTGCTTTCTAGTTATTCACTAAACTGGAAACGCAGTCTTTGCCGAGGGCCTAAGGCTTTGCCGAGGGTTAAATCTCGATCACTCAGCAAAGGCCCTCTTTGCTGAAGGCCAGGCCAAACAGCCCTCGGCAAAGAGGCCTTTGCCGAGGGGCCCTCGGCAAATAAGCGACCCTCGGTAAAATCAATATTTGTCGAGGGCCTGGCCCTTGGCAATTGGGCCCTCGGCAAATTTTACATGATGGGTCACGGCGGCAGTCTTTGCCGAGGGCTTGCCACTAGACCCTCGGCAAAGGTTTTTTATTTTTTTAAAAAAGAATTTCTTTCTCGAGGGCCTCATCATCCTAGGCCCTCGGCAAAGACTCTTTTGCCGAGGACCACCCTGGGCCCTCGGCAAAGAATTTTTTTGTTTTTTGAACCCAATTTTTTTGTTGGCCTCTAGTACATCATTTAAAACTCAATGTCAAAATTTGGACCAATTTTGATTTTTTTATATATTTCCTTAATTTATTTCATTTCGTTGATTATTTCCGAAAATATTTCAAATTTGAACTGCAGGAAATAATGCACTTTAGTGATTTAGAAAATATTATTCATGGTATTTGGTGTATGTTGAGTCCCTATCCGCGAGCACGCATCAAATTTCGGGCATCTTCTTCACGTAACATGACGACCAACTTGTCGGAATAGTATTTTTAAATTATATAAAATCCATACGAAGTCCAAAAATCAAGAAACTTGTCGAGGTGTCATGTTATCACATGTGTAGGCTGTGGTAAAAAATTAATAAGGTCTTGAGCAAGTTGTGATGTCGAATGCCTGAAACCCAGACATCTCTACATGTGATGACATTCTCTATTTCCCAAAATAAACCATCAAATGTGGTAGGAATACTAGCAATGAAAGGTGTATACTAGTTTTAATTTAATAATTTTAGCTTCCTTCATCAAAATATATAGACTGTTGACGGTCGTTAAGTACTAATTTTATACCGTCAACTAATACTTAGAAAGGGGCAATAATAGAAACATAGGGGTATTACTGATAAATTTCACGAGTTTTAATGAATTGTCTATTTTCCAGGGAATTTTCCAAAAAAAGCTTAAAAGAAGGATTAAAGTGTATAATTATCACGAAACTTAATCGCGAAGGCAACAAACGTTATCGGCAAGGTAGAAGCGTCTAGAAGGCACCCGAAGCAACCGGAGCCCCACCTGTCAGGTGGTGGGGCCGGCCAGCGCCAAGGGGGTCCGGGCGGCGCCCCCTAGGGTTTCTGGCCGCCGTCTTCTGGAGTATTCCACAACCGCCTCCAAGGAGTCATTTCAGCCCTATGTTAAGTCGGTTTGATCCAACGGCGTACGTTCATTCCTTCTGCTTCATTTGTTAAGAGTAGACAGAAGTTAGGGTTTCCAGAAATTAGAAGTAGAGCTCTAGTTCTTCAAAGTTTATTAATTTAGGCGTCTAGCAAGGTTCAAGTAGAGTTGGGCGTTACGCTCGGAATTCCAGATCTGTTCGTCTAGAGATCAGTAATTTTATCTTCTATCTCATTATGACTTTGCTCTATTTCAATATATTGCTACTTATTCAGTTTTTAGTTTATTCTAATTGCATACTTGATATAGTTGTGATTGGTGATGATTATTGTCATATGATCGTAAAGCGTCTAATTCAGTACTCGAGTGAGTTAGGTGGTATGTATTATGTAGACGTGGTGTCTAGATATATTACGTACCTATGGAGGCATCCTGACGTGCCGGGTCGTGTCGTAGTCCGCGTAGGTGACAGCTGCGTTGGTTTCTCTGTAGTCCACCCCCGTACGTAGGACGAGCAGAGCGCGGTCGCGAAGGAGGTGACCCTTGTGTCTTAATATCCTCATTAGATGATGCTCCTTATGATGTTTTCGGAGTTGATTATGTTATAAATGAAGATGTGTAATATGGCGTAGACTGTAGACTTTGTATTTAGTAATTACGTAGGTTTTCTTTACTTTAGCCGAATCTCGAGATTAGTGAGTCTCTATCTCTGGAATACCATTTACTTCGTTTACTCCGTTATCATTTATCATAGTATTATTGACTTATTACTGCTAAAGCATTAGAGTAATTGGTTATCGTAGGTTTGCACATTTATTATTAAAGTTAATTATCTTTTCAATCACTTTAGTAGATTACCCTAATGAACAGAATGTCTATTTATCCTTTTGTCATAAAACAAATCAACGATACTCGGAATACTTACCGGGTGAAGTGCTACAATAAGAGAATTATCTTTGCGCTTATGGATATATTCTATAGTATTATTTTTAGGTGGCAAGTGTAGATTATTTTGCCAATGGTGTTTTTCGGCATCATGTTAGGGATGACAATTTAATGTGAAGTGATGTTAAAAATACCAACACAAACTATCATGTGATTGGAGTTTAAAATGGCGTAGAAATCATAAAAATGCAAAAAAGCAAATATATATACATGAAATGACGTACATGCTACTGCTAAAACATGAGAAGATGAAGCTATTTACCATTAAAGAAGTTGATGGCGGAGTAAAGGTCTTGAGATAGATCAATGGTAGGAGATGAGAGAGCAAGAACACAACAAGAACAAAGCAAGAGCTGTCTACTCGGGCTCGAGCTTAGCGGAGAAGAAGAAGGTTTAAATAGGGGATGGACTTTTAGTTCCGGTCAGGTTTAAAAACCGGGACTAAAGGTTGAGATTTAGTCCTGGTTTTTAAACCTGACCGGGACTAAAAGTCCCTCCTGCAAAATTCTGACAGTAGAGCCGTTGGGCACGGGACTTTTAGTCCCGGTCGGGGTTGTCAACCGGGACTCAATCGCTTTTTGTTCTCGGACGCAAAATTTGCCGAGACAATTGTATATTTTGGACATCGACCAAAGGCCTGCTCTCTAGTAGTGGTAGAAACTATTTGAGGATTTCAAACTATTCGATTTGCTTCGTAGCCACACCTTGCAAGTGTGTGCATTGCTACTCATGAGTGTATTATCTATTAGATGAATGCTAAACTGACCAATTGTTTGGATAGACGTGCCTCAAGAAAGCAAAGTGAGTTGGTGAATTGTGTGCGCCCAGCTCCAACCATGTGGGTACAAAAATGAGTTCTAGCCAGTCTACAAAAAAGAGTAGTACAAAAATGTGCATTAGCAGCAGCAAAACCAGTCTACAAAAAGGTGTTCTAGCCACGAGAAATAAATGTTGTGACAAAAATCTGTTCTAGCCACGAGAAATAAATGTTGTTCAGCTTTGTTTCGGGTAAAGAATGGTAGTACATTTAGCTTAATTTCTTTGTTACTTGGTGGATCTCTTTTTTTTGAAATTCTTGGAGGATCATTTTGATGGAATGCTGATTAGGGAAAAATAAAGGCAGGTAATAACAATAAGTTTATTTTTCATGCATCCTGGACTGGCGGAGGTGGCGCAGTGGATTGCCAGAAATGGGAGGCCCGTCGAGCAAAAGCTGAGCGGATAAGGGCGCAGGGGAAAATAAAAAAATGGCACTGTTCTCTGTCCGACAACATTATTTTGGATGGGGTTAAGGAAACAGTTGGTTTGGGGCCGGATTCTTTTTCCGAGGAAGTAAGAAAGGCACGGGCTGATTGCCCTACCATGTCGGAGGGTGAGGCTGCTTCGCCGTATGCCAAGGTGACCATCTCGAGCCTGAACTGAGGAAGATTGTCCAGCAGAGCGCTGCTTGTTTGAAGCGAAATGTTGGGGTGCTGGGCAAGCGCCGGGAGATGAATATAAAATGTGGGGAACCAAGAATTGAGTGCGAGCTCTGAGGCGCAGGAGGTTTCGAGTAAACGAGTGAAGCTAGTGGAGGGTGACCAGTTGTCGCTCAACCTGACAGGTCCTCAAGGCGAGGCCCGTCAGTAGCCATGAATCTCTTCAGCTGGAACTGCCGAGGGTTGGGACTCTGTTGGACAGTTCAAGAGCTTATTGCTCTAGTTGGAGCAAAGAGTCCCCGTCCGGTGTTTTTTATCTGAAATAAGAATGCCAGTCAGGCGACCGTGCGGCGAATTTAAGGTGGAGACTGGGAATGAGGAATATATGCTATTGCAGTGGATAGTTCTGGTACCGGAGGTGGGTTAGCTTTATTTTGGCATGAGTTTGTGGATGTTACTCTGATTGAAAAACATAAGCGCTTCATCGATGTCCATGTGAGGGAGGCCAGCACGTCACCACGATTTCGAGTCACTTTTGTTTATGGTGAACTGAGAACTGAAGATCGTCACTTATTGGGAACTCTTGCGTCGCTTGCGCGAAGCTTCAGGTGAGCCCTGGCTTCTCATGGGCATTGCCCACGGAAGATCTACAGTATACAGGTCCACAATGGTTGCTTGTCTTGTTTGACCATTTTCTGATGGAGATCATGGGTAACTTATGATCATGTGGTGTGCGTGGTGCCAACGGAACGGTGTTTGGCGGGCAGGAAGGAACATTTCTATTGATGGCTCGATGAGGTTCCTTACCTGCTATATGGAGTCTTTCCTGTAGTGCCGTCAGAAAAGTGACCAAATTGACAAGGAAGGAAAAAGCCTGGCAGTGGCACGGGGAGTAACGATGCCGAAAAATGTTGAACAGAAGAAACAAAGATGGATGGTTCTAGAGGAGGGATGGCTGAAGATCAACATGGATGGGGCTTTTGTTCCGGATACTGGCCTTGTTGCTATTGGCGTCATAATAAGGGATAGTGGGGGCAGAGTAAAACTGGCAGCTTGGAGGCTGCTACTCCACCATTGTCGAGACGCTGAGGAAGCTGAAGCTGTGGCTTGTCGGGAAGGGATTACTGTGGCAGCGCGTTGGATGGATGTCCCTATGATAATTGAAACTGACTGCTTGGTGGTTGCAGAGAAGCTGAATGCCAGGGGCCAGGATCGATCCATTCATTGGTTGACAATTCAGGAAGTGCAACTGCGGATGAACGACCTCTGCCGGGTGGAGATTTGGAAGATTAGCCGTAATCAGAATGTTGCAGCACATCATCTTGCGCATTTTGCAATTAGTTCCAGTAGTTCTCAGGTCTTTTTTGATATTTTTCCACAGTTTGTCGTGTCTCTTGCTTGTAATGATACTATTTAATTATTAATTAAGTTTATGTTTACAAAAAAAAAAGTTTACTTTTCATGTTAATTCGAGAGGATGTTTTGATGGAAATGTAATAGGAAGAAAGTAATGTCAATAAAAAAATATCACCGGCTTTACATAATTAAGAGGCTATGAAGGCTACCCAAATAACTCATATAACTGATGGATCATTTTGATGAAACAGTAATATAATTAGGCAAAAGTAAATGCAATAAAAAACATAACTATTCTCTGTTTTGATGACCGGCTGTATATGTGCGGGGGCTTGGAAGAGAACCACACAACATTGTCCTAGTACTTTTATAAACTATATTCATATATACACACTTATTTGTGTTCCTAGGTAACAATAGTCTGCATCAGCAACCATGGCGAGGCAGTTTCTTGTCCTCGCGGTCATATTCGTGGCCTGCATGCTGCAGGCTAACTCCAAAGTAGCGGCAGCCACAAAGGTGTACGATGTTTTGGCACAGAACAACCTGCCGCGGTGCTTATTACCACTTGGCGCGAAGTCATACGTGCTTAAACCAGGCGGCGGTTTGCAAGTGACATTTGCTAAGGAGTGCAGCTTCTTTATCTCGGCGGCTGGAACGAAATTACAGTTTAGGTATGGCACCAGCGTCAGCGGCGTCATCAAGTCCGGTTCCATCAGCCGTGTGTCCGGCGTAAGGGTTCAAGTAGAGTTCGCGTGGCTCGGGATCAATCAGGTCACTCACACTGGCAACCAGATCAATATCCAGCTCGAGACCTCCACAAAGTCTTTCCCTGCCAGCGCTTTCTCACAGAGCCCCAGCTGCAACTGAGTCGCCTATTTTGCGAAAAGCAGCATAGTTTTGTTCATCCTAGTTTCTTGTGTTTCTTGGGCTCATATGCCTTCCTATCTCGAGTCATTATATAATAATAATAATTTGCGACTTTTTTTGACTATGTTGGGATTGCCTATAATCTGCTCGAATATTACTTCCGATGTCATGAATGATCTGCTCGAATGATCTATGCATTCAGAACAAACACTACTACATAAAAATTAACATTGGCTGGCAAATAGTATTAACCGAGGCGGTTTTTCCATCAGCCTCGGAGGTAAGGCCACAGTTAATCTGTGATCTACCGAAGTGGTTAAAACACGTCCACCTTGGTTAATCAAAATAAAAAAATGCCCAAACCAACTGGGTCTGTTCCTAGACCTAGGCCAATCACAGTAGCACACCGCTACCACCACGGATCCACGCGCCCTGCCGCCGGACCTCCATGCTGTTGCGGCCACTTGCCGGATCCAGGCCCCCGCCGCCAGATTCGGGCACCTGCTCGCCGGATCCGGGCCCTTGCTCTCGGGAAAGGGAGGGAGAGGGCGGATCTGCCTCCAGGGAGCCGCTGTAGGGCCAGAGACATCGTCGCCGATCTGTGACGTAAGGAGGGAGATGGTGTGGCATGAATCCAACAGGAGAGGGAGAGAGAGAGAGAGAGAGAGAGAGAGAGAGAGAGAGTAAGGGGCATACCTTTCGGGGCGCACGTACTCGCGGTCGCCACCGCCACTGCCACTAGCTCAGGCCACCGTGACCTCCACACCACTGGATCTGGCTGTGCGAGCCCGAGTGCCGAGCGCCACCGAGCCCCCGCTCCCGAGCGCCGCTACGCCGCTGGCCCCTGAGCCCCCAAGCCTGAGCGCCACTGCGCTGTGAGCCCCCGCCCCCGAGCAGCCGCCGAGCCCGAGAGCGCTGCCACCCGGAAAGCCCCCGCGCCCGGCTGCGCCGCCACTGCCGCCCTGGTGTCGTCGATCCGCGAGGAAGGAGAGGGATGGAGAGAGAGGAAGAGGGAGGGAAAGAGAGGGATAGGGAGGAGAGGGGTGACGGCATCGGCAACGGAGGACTGGAGGAGAGGAAGGTGAGCAGCTGAGGGGGAGGAGCGGGAGTGGTGAAACCCTAGAGAGTCTGTATATATAGTCGGAGCCATCTATCGGGTCAAGTTGGGCTTTTATAAATTAGAATGGGCTTGACCTTTTTAACCGAGTCGGGCCTTTTATACATAACCACCTCGTAAAATAGTTGTATTTTCCGAGGCGGGTCTCGTTTAAATAAGAGCTTTTTACCTGTGTGCCATTATAAAAGTTCAAAATGATCTACGTACCACTGAATTGAAAAAAGTTCCTCTGTACCCCCGCATAAAATTTTCTTTACCTACATACCACTTCCGTCAATGACTCATTTTTTAAAAAATCATAACTTCTCCATACAACATCGGATGAAAACGATTTTTATATGAAAATTGTAGAGCTCGACAAGATCTACAACTTTCTAATTTTGAGTTTTTTCATGTGAGGACGTTAACATGCTCAAAAAAATTAATTTAAACTTTCAGTACTAAAATTAATTTTGAGCATCTTAACGTCCTCAAATGAAAAAACTCAAAACTAAAAAGTTGTAGATCTCGTCGAGCTCTACAATTTTTATATAAAAATTATCTTTATCCGACGTTGTATGGAGAAGTTATGATTTTTTAAAAATTGAGTCATTGACGAAAGTGGTATGTAAGTAAAGAAAATTTTTATCAAGGGTACAGAGGAATTTTTTTCAACTCAATGGTACGTAGGTCATTTTGAACTTTTATAATGGCACACAGGTAAAAAGCTCTTTAAAAAGCTGCCTTCATAAATCAACTTTATGAGGCGGTTAATTATAATTGTCCCGGTTAATAAAAAATGACCGCTTTGGTTAATCGAGGCATTAACTGAGGCTGTTTTCAATACTGGCCGCCTCCGAACAAAATCCCAAACGTCTCGCAAAATATATATTTTTTTGTAGCATTGAAAGTCAATATCCTTCAATTAATTACTAATATACATTACTCTACCTGTCATATAGTATACAGGCCAAACGATCCATTATATGGCCGTCGATGATGGAGACTCTCCACACTTACATTAATCCTAGTTAGATGATGTAATCTGTTCACCTCTATGTCCAGGTTAATCTAGGCATTGGTGTAGGTTTAGTTTGTTCCTTGACTGTAGGTTAAGCTGTAGCAGGTAGATATGTTTTGTTGTACTTCATACTCCTCGTACAAGCCACCCCACATGGGCTATTCTTGTGCCTATATAACACGGAAATGAGAGCAATGGATGGCATCTTGTTCATCTACTTTTACATGGTTCCATGGCTTTCACGGTTATGAACGACGTATAGGAATATGAAGTAAAGAATCAAGCCACAGAGGAGACACACGATTTAACGTGGAAAACCCCTCAGATGTGAAGGGGAAAAACCACGGGCACCAGCCAGCAACAATCTCACTATCTCAAGAGTTTTTGGGTTACACGCCTATGGCGGCTTACAAGAGAATCAAGTCTCCACGAAACCCTAGCAAGGGTGTATATACCGTACCGTACCGCGGGGGGCTCCGCCCCCCGCACCCCCCGAGTACAGGGGCGAGACCGGCCCATGGGCCGGCTTCAGACTCCGCTACGCTCCGGCCCAAGCCTCCGGCGACGGGCCTCCGCTTCGCTCCGTCAGAAGCCCGGCCTACATCCTGGAGTGAATTTGGAACAACTCCAACAGTGTACTACTGTATCATAAGATACGCCAATCACTAGTCAGTAGTGAGCTAAAGTTCTCGTACCTCTTTCAGTGAATATTTGGTAAGAGCTTCGAGATTTGGCATGCTGGATGGAAGTTCAGCACGAGCATACAAAACTGAACCAGTGCGGTTCATACTTAGGCTCTTGATTTGCGAAGTTTCTCCAAGTGATATATGTACTGTGTTTTCTCCTCCGAATGCAAAACTGGAAATGTTCGGTGCTTTATTGTCTACCAATTTCAGCTTGATGCCCCCGATAACCTGCAGGTAGCTGAGCCGCTGCAGTAGGTGAGGTACCTTCAGGCGAACTATCTTATTGCAGTACCGGAGTTCCAACCGCTCCAAAGCAAGAGACTGGGAAAGAAGGAACCCTAACTCATCCCCCGTAATGCCCACACAACAAAGATGCAATCTTGTGAGACTTCTTAAGCCACCAAATGAGGCTGGTGGGCGAAAGGAACAGTTGCTAAGGTGAAGGTGTTGGATTGAGTCCCCACTACCATTTGACAAAATTGAGCATGGGAAATTGTACTTTGCATCCTGTGGGATTAGTATAAGTGTGAGCTCTTCAATCCCAGGTGTAACAGCAGTCTGAAGCCAATTGTTAAGATAACAAGAGTCCTTTGCAGTGTAATCTGAATCAATCTTGATCTTGAGTTTCTTCACACCGCCTAAGTGCTTCCGCAGAATGTGGTCAACTTTAATATAGAAAAGTCGAGAGGATTTATCCTCTTGACATGCATTATTGTTCAAGCCTAATGTTTTCTGGCTGAAACTGAGGTTGGGATGGCATCTCCAGGAATGCAGAAAGGAATGAGAGACACAGGCAGCTCGGGCAGCGTCTTGCATTGGCATCAGGGAATGTATATGATGCCATATGTCCTACATGGACAAGCATGGGAGAGAAGTTCGTCATTGAAATTGTAGAGGAAAATGGTTTACTTACATGGAAGGAAAAAGTATTGAGTAATGTCTGGAGTACTATTTTAGTATTGTAACCCACCCAGGTCCAGTGCCATGTGCCTGACTACTCCTTACTTGATGACTTTTACAAGAAAAATATACTCTTGCTCAAATCAGGGATGAAATGTTCAGTGTTTAATGACAAATAAGATAAAATAACTAAACCAAACAGGGAGAAGCTAGGTGACTTTCTAATGAAAAAGCAATAGGAACCCAAATTCGCCTAGATGAGGCCTAGAACTTGGGTGGTCCAGGTGTGCACCACAACATCGTGCCAAATAAGATGGACAGAATGATGATCAATGTTATAACAGCATATTAAATAGATGGCAGCAAAGGAATAGAAATGAACATGCACTTTGCTTATAGGGTACCAACAGGGACATCTTATAATTTTAAACAGCCAGAAAGCCTAGGTAATGACAAAATAATAAAATCAAATAATTTGGCAGGTACAGTATAGAGTATGTTAACATAAACCTCAGTGTGCAGAGATGACCAAAGAATACCATACTGCAAGTTTATGCAGCTCACAGATTACCATATACAGCCTGCAATGGTCTAGTGGAGATAGCATGTTGTGTTTCTTAGAAAAGAACCATTTTTTGAGATTCTACAATCTAAGCTTGTTACAGATAATATGAAGAGTAATGGCAAGTCTAGTCACCGATGATAACCTGAGAACCTCCAAGTCAGAAACAGCTTTATGCATTGGAGACCCTAAGATGATTATTATGCTTAGCAGCAAACATTATATGGAGACAACTTGTAATGGAAAGTTAATTATGCAACAATACGGAAAGAGAGAAGCTTCCAGTGCATCAGTGCTAAAATAGAGGGTTACAGCACTAATGTATCCGTTTCTAAGTTTTATATAGCTAGCTGCGTTTCATAAATTGTGCAATTAACTTGTTCTCCTACCATCAGCATTTCTTTTGCCATACCTCTGGAAGACTTGGTCCTGAATGCATCTCTTGGTCAGCACCCTGAGACTCGTCATCTAGTTGGCAGGGTGAGCCCTTTCTTTTAAGCCGTGAAGAGATGGATCCATCTGTAGTGCATTATGCATGGTTAAATACGTTTAAGGGACGGAAAAGCAAGCTCAAGCACACCAGCACACACCAAGCAATCCATTTTTCTGTTTGCCAACTTTTGTTCAACGACCATAACAATTTGTAAGGAAAATTAACTTGTTTTACATTTTAGAGGGGATACTCAGTTGAGCATGCTTCTTTTCATTTTCTTTTGGATAGCAGAGAAGTCTGTTCCAAAGTACGTACGGGCCTGTTTGGATACACATGGCTAGTTACTTGTTGGGGCTAAAAATTAGCCCAAATTAGCTACGGTCGGCTAGCTTAGTTGGGTAACAACTAGTTGAAGACTTTCACTAAAAAATTAGCTCACCTATTAGCCCTCCTATTTGGATGCAGTAGAGTTAATTTTGGCTAATTTTTAGCTAGCTAGCAATTATCCCTATTCCCTTGTATCCAGAGAGGCCCAAATCTAGCTCAAGAGAGAGGAAGAAGAAGGTGGAGGCCACCAGCCCATTGCGATCATATACTCTTGGATAAAACACCTCTGATCTCCAACCTTATGAGTTTCTTCGTTTTCGATAAAGGGAGATTTTAATAATTATCAAGAGCATAAAAAGGAAGAAATTAGCTTCCCTGGTAACCTGATTCTCTTTGCACCCAATAAAAACATGATTTTTTTTTGTATGGATACAGCAAAATCTAAGCAAAAGAAAGATAGACCACGAAAAAGGCATAACATTTGTATCCACTAATTACTAAGCACGAGACTAAAGATCAACAAGCTGTGCAGGTGGGGGAGGAAGCTAATCCAGTGGAGGGGAGAGTGCTTAGACTATCTCCAACAACAACACCCAAAATACAATACCCATTTCATGTTTAGGTTACGCTACAGTGAATAGATTCAATACCTATTTTTTATCTTCTTCAACAACAACACCTAAATGAGAATCTCTCTGCAAATGGGTTTCGAGGAGAGAGGAGACTCAAATCTGAGTTGTGTCTCTTATAAGACTCAAAATGGGTCTCTATTATGGGTATTCTGTTGGAGACTGAAACAGTAGAGTTGAAGACCCATTTTACGGTTGGGTCTCCATATGGATGCCTTGTTGGAGATAGCCTTACCACGGGCTTGGGCCTGGGCTTGCCGACGGCGGCGCTACTGGTCCCGCTGGCGCTTCATGGACATGAGGCGCATCAGATCCAGCAGCCCCATGGCGGACGATGCTTCTCTCTATCTCGCAGGAGATGCAAGGAGAAAGGGACGAGAAATCAGACAGCATCTCTTCCTGTCGGTTCTCTCTCCGCCGGTCTCTCTTCTATCCTGCTCCTCTCCCCCCTCGCTGTTTGGACGGATCTTGAGCTCTTCTCCGTGAGGCTATCCAACTCCAAACCAGCGCGGGCTCCCCGCGAATAATTTCGATTTGGATTCGAGTCCAAGTGCGCGATGGGACGCGAAGAAGTGAAGAAGAAATACTGTGCACTAGCTGAAGAAATACCTTGCATAGTTGCGTCGTTGCCTTTTCCGTTCCCGTGGATACTGGGCTGGTCTGGGCCGGGCCCAGCCGGGCCACCTGACCAAACATCGTTTTTCTACTAGAGAGTCTTGTTCTTCCTTATTTAAACCTATAAAACTTTCATTTCTGTACTTAGAGGAAACTAGCAAAAGTGCCCATGCGTTGCAACGGAATAGTATCAAAATAAATTTTTGTCAACTTAATTGTTAGCGACCGTACGTTGCAGTTGGAGAGCATCAAAATAAATTTTTATTAACTCAATTGGTTTCGTAACCAATTAAAAAAAATAATTATTATACGTGTTTGACTTGCATATCAACATCTCTTCTCTTTAAAAAAAGCCAAAAAAGATATAAGTTTTCTTAATAGAATGTCTCTTATTTTATTTGTGTCTGGAGCCCCTCGTTGGCGGCGCGGTAGTGCTAGTGCACGCGCTTCTCGCCGTGTGGCCACGGGAACGCGTCGACGGAGTTGGGCAGGCAGTGGTCGTCAGCGGTAGCGAGGGAGCGAAGGCAACGGCGGAACGCGACGTGAGATTGGGAGTTGGAATCGAAGGCAGCGGAAGCACGGGATCACGGAGGGAGAACTCGATTTATATATAACAATTTGCCGTGCTGTAAGCGGACTCGATTTAACAATTTGCCGTGCCGTGTGGAGGGACGCCACGGTGCGCCACGCGGGGGTGGAGGGGACTGACGGACGAAAAAACTTGTAGGAGAAGAAATCTTCTCGTTTTATTAGTATGTATAGATTTAGCATATCTTAAACCTTCTTCCACTTGTGCACTTAACGACATTTGGCATATATTAACCAAACCCTTTACATGGCCGATCAACCCCCCCTGATCGGCCGATCCCTAGCCCCACCAGTCAGCCTCCAGCTTCGTATGTCGGTTCTCCACCGCCTTTGAAGATTAATCTGGACCACTACCTTAAGTCGGTTTGATCCGAGGGCTGAGATTCATCGCTCCAGCCTATATATCCAGCCCAGACCCCCAGGGTTTCATATGATCCAAAGAGAAATCAATGTAGAGTTTCAGAATCCACCGATATATCTTTAGCAAAGTAGAAACCCTAGATAGGATGTAGAGCCAAACATCAAATAGAAGATTAGCCTTGTAATCTCTCTAGTTTAGGGATAGTTTTATTCCGGAAATAGAGAAGTACAAGAACTGGAGAGAGTTGGAGGAGTTATCGGCGTGTTGGTGACTGCTCTACGACTTGTACCCACAGATTCAAGTCCTTCCTTGGGGCTTGTTTATGAAGATTTCTTCGAAATTGAACTTCTAATCCAAGTGAGTAATGTTGCTATTATTATTAAGGTTTATAATTCTTTTGAGTGGTTTAGTCTTGGTAACTGTTTGCAGTTCTAACGTCACTATCGGGAACACAATTATCCCCGACAACGGCGTCAGAAAAGCTTGTTGATATTTCCTATGACTATTGCAGAATTCCGCAAGCGCACAGAATCTATCGATGTAGAACTTCACTTGGGAGTAACCAAGTATCGTATTTATTTTCATAGGAAAGCTTATTATGGCTAGAGATATCCAATGGTAAGCTAAGAACAATCACGATTTATGATAAGGGTGAAGTAGTATAATGATAACTAATGCAGATAATCTAGTCCTGAGATAGCAGCAGCGTAGATAGTGATGAGTTCAGGAGTGCATTGTAAGGTGACACGGTAAGTTAACTCTAGTTAGCACTCTGGGCATGCGCGCTCCTAATTTAACAGGCTGCCTCGCACTATAAAAGCCCTACGATTTAAGAACTAGGCCGAACATGGTGGAATCCAGTGGATTCATAGGGTTGTCACCACTTAAGACCTACCACTACTATCCGTGGGCCTAGCCACAATCCAAAGTTACTTCTAGTCTAAATACCACGCTTACACTATAGGCCACTACTCTAACCTCGGGCTAAAATTAGAGCATCGTCTAGCGGCGAAGATCCTGCACTAAATGTATGAAAACCGATATAAATATTCTCCTAGTACTACCGCAGTTCAAGCACTTAAAGTAATACTCCCTCAGTTTTAAATTATAGTTCGTTTGACTTTTTGCCCCCAAGTTTGACCACTCGTCTTATTCAAAAATTTATGCCAAATATCACTTCTTTTGTTATGACTTGCTTAATAATGAAATATCTTAAATAATTACTTAAATTTGACTATATTTACACAAATTTTTTGAATAAGACGAGTGGTCAAACTTGAGCTCTAAAAAGTCAAACGAATTATAATTTGAAACGGATGGAGTACTTAAAGTAGATACTTGGAAGTAAATAGTAAAAGTAAATACTGAATGTAGTGCGAGAAATATAAATACTAAAAAGGAAATTATATTACCAAATAGAAAGTACCTTACAAAGAAAGCACTCGAGAGAGACCTCCGCAGATCTCCACCCGTGCTTCATACAATTGATTTGGGATCAACCCTTCTCGGGAGAAGGCAATGAAAACCCATACTCTCACCTACGGGAGTTTGACCAGACCTGTGTATGCTTGCGTATCGCTGGCATGTATGATGAAACCTTAAGAAGGAAGTTGTTTTCGTTCTCTTTGATAGGAATAGCTAAAGAGTGGTACAAACTTACCATACGGCATATGCACGGAGATTGAGAAAAGTTATGCTCTAACTTTTGTCTATGTTTCTTTTTCATCCGTAAAGTTGTTAGCCTTCGCTTAGAGGTTCTAACTTTTAGGCAACTAGAAGAAGAATCTCTTGATACATCATGGGATCGTTTTAATAAACTCATCATCACTGGCCCAGACCTTGCTATTCCAGACCCAATACTCATTCAACATTTTTACATGGGTCTTAGTAAGGATTCCAGGGAATCCCTTCATGTAGCCTCTAGAGGATCTTTCATTTATTTATCTCTTAGTTAAGCAAGGCATGTCCTTGATAAGATCAGTGGACACATTACCTTCACTAGCATTCATGATAAATTCCTAGACGAAGAGAAGGAATCATCTCCTGAGCAAGAAGAGGATGTTTTGATAGCAAGCACACAATCATCCCAATTCCAAGACTTAGCTATCCATCCAGAATCATCAGTATCCCAAAATCCCTCAAGAGAAAGAGGAATTCCACTTTTAAAAAATCCTTTTGAATTTGAGGGCAACCTCAAGGATTTTGGGAGGACAAAGAACTCTCATCCACATAAGAGACCTCCAAGTGAATTTACGGAGGAGTCCCTTAGAAAGCATCCTTGCATAGGACATTAGGAGGAACTTGAGGATGGCATGTCTTGTGATGCCATAGAAGGAGAGCCAAGCCATTTAGAAGCCAATCCTATCTTCTCCCCTTCTATGCCTACAGTAGATGACTTATCTGAACCCATCAATCCCTCTTGTGCTCTTTCTCCTAAGACTCATGATAATCCTAGAAACTCGCTCAGACATCCAAAGCATAGGAGTCATCAAGGCCACAAGGAAGATCAAGAAGAGCTACACCAATGGCAGGAATGTGCTGAATGGATGGACAGATATGAAGCCTTATGGATGGCATCCATACTTGGTTCAGATCCAAATGATGAACTTATACCTCATCCAAGTATGGAGGCCCGAGGCTAGATCAACCTGAGAGACACTGATCCAAAGGAGATCCTAGACAATGACATTTCCAATGATTTTCATAGGCATGAAATAATAGAGACAATACCTTTGCCTATAGACATCTATGTAGACACACCCTTGGAGATTGAACCAGACATCGGTGAGCATGAAAGTTTTTTCATGAGCACCGCATCAGATCCACGCACACAAGAGCAAACTCCTGAGTCAACAGGTCTCTCTATCATTGCCATACTTAAGAACTCTGTTGACGGTATTTATTGTATGATTTTACCCGTCAACTAAATATAAATAAAGGGTATTAAGGCAAACACCACCATAGAATAGGGTTTTAACTGACAGAATTCCACAGTTTTGGTGAATCAGTGTTTTGCAGGGGGTTATTCAGGAAAGAACCAAGGGAGGCCCACATGACAGTTAAAATAACGAATTTCGCTGTGAAAGGAGATTAAGAATATTCTAGAGAACACCAGAGACTCACCGGAGGAAGCAGGGCCCACAAGTTAGAGAGGGAGGGTTGACCGACCCTCTGACTAGGTCGACCGACCTGTTAGAGAGGCCTCCCTACCTCTGCTTCGACGTGGACTCACATCCCGAAATTTCACGCAATCTACAACATCTGTCGAAGTCGGTTTGATCCAAGGGCTATGGTTCATCCCATCGGTCTATATAAGGAGCCCCCAGACCCCCCAGGGTTTCATATCAATCATCAATCAATTAGATCAATCCAGTTCAGAGAGGTAGAAACCCTAGAATTATTAGAACTTCACCATTTAGAGCATAGCAGGTTAGAAGTAGAAGGAGGCAAGTTCTACTTGAGTTCCGGATCTTGTCTGGAGCTGGAGGCTTCTCGGAGCCATTGTAAGCTCTCTCTTGTATCTTAAACCTCTTTTGAGTGCTTGAGATAAAGTTGATTAACATTGTTCTATTATTGATTATGTTCTTAATTATGTTATTCATTGCTTATCTAGATTATATACTTTGCATAGTTAGGATGCATTCATATTCATACATAGGTTTGTATAGCTCTCATTCATTGATGTCATGGATGGGTGACCAACAGCGGCCATTGATGTCATCCATTGATGTCATCCATAGGGCTTCGTATCTGTCCATCCATTCAACACACTCCTGCCATTGTTGTAGCTTTTCTTGATCTTCCTTGTGGTCTTGATGACTCCTATGCTTTTGATCATGAGTTCTAGGAGAAAGAGCACAAGAGGGATCATTGGGATTAAGGATTGGTTCAGATAAGTCATCTACTTTGGGCATAGAAGGGGAGAAGATTGGATTGGCTTCTAATTGGCTTGGCTCTCCTTCTATGGCAGCACTAGGCATGCCATCCTTGAATTCCTCTCCTATGTGAGGACGCTTTCTAAGAGACTCCTCCGAAAAATGATTTGATGTAAATTCACTTGGAGGTCTCTTATGTGGACAAGAGTTCCTTGTCCTCCCAAAATCATTGAGGTTGCCCTCAAATTCAAAAGGGTTTTCCAAAGGTGGAATTCCTTTTTCACTTGGGGAATTTTGGGGTACTGATGACTCGGGATGGATAGCTAAGCCTTGGATTTGGGATGATTGTGTGCTCGCTATTAAAACATCCTCTACTTGCTCGGGAGATGATTCCTTCTCTTCCTCTAGGAATTTATCATGAATGCTAGTGAAGGTAATGTGTCCACTGATCTTGTCAAGGACAAGCCTTGCTTCACTAAGAGATAGATAAGGAAAAGATCCTCTAGAGGCTACATCAAGGGATTCCCTAGATTTCTTGCTAAGACCCATGTAAAAATGTTGAATGAGTATGGGGTCTGGAATAGCAAGGTCTGGGCCAGTGATAATGAGTTCATTAAAACAATCCCATGATGTATCAAGAGATTCTTCTTCTAGTTGCCTAAAAGTTAGAACCTCTAAGCGAAGGTTGACAACTTCACGGGTGGGAAAGGAACGTAGAAAAAAGTTAGAGCATAGCTTCTCCCAATCTCCTGCATTCTCTCTATGGTGAGTTTGTACCATTGTTTAGCTATTCCCGTCAAAGAGAACAGAAACAACTTCCATCTTAAGGTTTCGTCATGCATGCCAGCGATATGCAAGCATGCACAGATCTGGTCAAACTCCCGTAGGTGAGAGTATGGGTTTTCATCGCCTTCTCCCGAGAAGGGTTGATCCCGAATCAGTTGTATAAAGCATGGGTGCAGCTCATAGGAAGGCATTATGATAGGTTTTGAAGATTGTGGCCTATGGCTGGTGCTAGTGGGTGCCCCATATTTGCAAATAGGGGTAGAATCCATGCTAAATGAAAGATGAAAATAAAAAGGCTAAGCTAGGCTTATAGCTAAGTCAGCAACCGTTTCCCCGGCAACGGCGCCAGAAAGCTTGTTGGTATTTTTAAGTGCACACAGATAAATCCGCAAGCACACGGATACCGTTGTAGCTTTTACCCGGAGGGTTTTAAATATCGTATCCACAGGGAAACGAGCTTAGTTAACTACGATCTAACTTAACCAGGGGTAGTCAATAAGTAAAGGTAAAAACTAAGTTAAAGGTGGAAGTCAATGATGATGGTGATGTAATCAAGGATAGTGGTGTTGCAACTAAGGTTATGGCTGTAATTAAGGGTTTTGATAATATGGCTATGGTGATCTAGGTTGTAGATAATAGGAGTGTAGAGAGGATAACTAGGGGTTTCTACTTCTAACTTGGGCAAGCTTAAGTCTTCTATTGCTCAACTGGGGATGAACATATGGAGTAGACATCAAAAGATGATGCTATTCCTTAGCACAAGTCCTATATGGTACTACTGACGGGAGGTGGACTACAAAGAACTCAACGGTTGCGTCAAGGACTAAGTCTACCACGATCTACCACCGATCCGGAACAGTAGGGTGTATTTATGAGATGCCGAGTCTAAGCACCACGCTTACACTACGAATATTACTTTAACCTAAGCCGGATAGATTAAAGCACTCAAAAGAGACTCGTAAACCAGAAGAACAATATAAACATAAACTTATTTTAATCCGAAGTTGGTTGCCCGAGACATCATAAGAGCTAGCTCAAGTAGAGCTAGATCCTACCGAAGTACAAGCCGTAGAGGGATCACCGACAGGCCGTTAACTCCTCCTAACTCTTCCCTCGCTCTCTATCTTTCTACTATCTAGTTCCTAGATCCTAATGAGAAGTTATCCTTTCATCGGACACCTTTCGATTAGGGTTTACATATAATTGAATGAATTCATCTGAAACCCTGGGGGTCTGGGGGTCCTTATATAGACCGGTGGGATGAACCGTAGCCCTTGGATCAAACCGACTTCCACGGGTGGCTGAGATTGCGTGAAATTTTGGGATGTGAGTCCACGTCAAAGCGCACGTGGGAAGGAATCCCTGATAGGTCGGCCGACCTGTCAGGGAGGTCGGCCGACCCCCTCTAGATGACAAGTGGGTCCTACTTCCTCCAGTGAGTCTCTGGTGTTCTCTAGAATATTCCTGATTTCCTTTCGCGATCGAATTCGATGTTTTAGCCCGACATGTGGGTCTCCTTTGGTTCTTTCTGCATAACACCCTGCAGAAACATAGATTCACCAAAACTCATGGAATTCTGTCAGTTCAACCCCTAAACCTATGTTGGTGTTTGATTTTATACCCTTTTCATGTTTAGTTGACGGGTAAAATCATACAATAATTACCGTCAACAGTAGTCCATCTGAACATATCCTGAAGAGGTATGACGGGTCCCACATGTCTTGTCAACTCTCGTAGATGTGCTTTCTTTTGTCCTCCCCTGGTGGTACATATCCCGCAACCATAAAATTCACAATATTTGCGTACCAGGGGTCAGATCGGGTGATCCGATAGAGCATGTCGTCCCTCATCGAGTCGTTGATGGGCATTTCCTACATATTCTCAAAATGCATTCTAGACAAGTGATCTGCTACAGAATTTTCTACTCTCTTTTTATCTTTTATTTCTACGTCAAATTTTTGGAGCAGCAAAATCCATCTTATCAATCTAGGTTTAGCATCTTTCTTAGTGAGCAAATATTTCAAAGCAGCATGATCAATGTAAACAATCACTTTAGCTCCAACTAAGTAAGATCTAAACTTGTATATAGCAAAAACAATAGGTAGGAGTTCTTTTTCAGTTGTTGCATAATTAAGTTGTGCTCCTGTCAAAGTTTTATTAGCATAAGCAATGGCATGATGCTTTCTATCTTTAGTTTGTCCCAAAACTGCCCCCACAGCATAATCACTAGCATCACACATAATTTCAAAAGGTAAATACAAATCAGGGGGTTGAATGATTGGTGCAGAAATGAGTGCTTGCTTAAGGGTGCGAAAAGATTTCATACAAGCATCATCAAAGTCAAAGGGAGCATCTTTGGTTAGCAAGTTTGTAAGAGGTCTAGCAATATATGAAAATTTCTGTATAAAACGTCTATAAAAGCCAGCATGACCAAGAAAACTTCTAATCCCTTTAACATCAATAGTGGAGGTAGTTGTTCAATCACTTTAATTTTAGGTCTTTCAGACACTAGGTGTCCTAGCACTATTTCTTCTCTAACCATAAAATGACATTTTTCCCAATTAAGGACTAAGTGTTTTTCTTCACATCTTTGCAAAACCTTGTCTAAATTTTCAAGACAATCATCAAAAGTTTTTCCATAAATAGAAAAGTCATCTATGAAAACTTCCATGATTTCTTCAATCATATCAGAAAAAATAGATATCATGCATCTTTGAAAAGAAGCTGGTGCATTACTGAAAGGTCCTAAATGGCTAGAGGGGGGTGAATAGCCTATAAAAATTCTACAACCAACAACTCAAGCAAGAGATTAGATAAATAATAAGCGAAGCGAATTCTTGTGCTAGCTTACTAAAATTTGCAAGCCACCTAACCGTTCTAAGCTATAGTTTCTATTTCACACACGAGAGGCTAAGTTGCTACTTTTACTCTACTCCTAGGTGAGCAACTAAGCTAACAAGCTACACAAGAGTTAGTGCGAGAATGTAAAGAGTAGAGAGAGTGAATCTTATACCGCCGGTGTAGTGATGAGGTGAATACCAATAAGAACAATCACAATAATCAAGAAATCCTCGGCAAGAGATTGACACAATGATTTTTACCGAGGTTCACTTGCTTGCCGGCAAGCTACGTCCTCGTTGTAGCGATACACCCACTTGGAGGTTCACGCGCTAATTGGCATCACACGCCAAACCCTTCTCAAGGGTGCCGCACAACCAACACAAGATGAGGATCCACAAGCTACGAGCAATCCACTAGAGTAGTCTTTTACGATCTCCCGCGGGGAAGGCTCAAGAACCCCTCACAACTTCACCGATCGGAGGCGGAGACAATCACCAACTCCCCTCAACGATCCTCGCAGCTCCAAGCCATCTAGGAGTTGGCAAACTCCAAGAGTAACAAGAGAAACCGCTGTGAAAGACAACTACCAAGTGCCTCTAGATGATCTCTATCAAAGCAATGCACTTGATTCTCTCCAAACTCACCAAATGATGATCACAATCAAGTAGGATGAGTGAGAGTAGAGTGGGAAGGCTCACAAGTATGCTATGATGTTCAGGAGTGCCAAGAGATGGAGCCCAAACCAGCCAAAGGTCTATTTATAAGCTCCACTAAAAAACATAACCGTTAGAGTCTCACTGCATACCGTCGGACCGAAACGAACGACACCGTCGGACTAATTCGCATGGTCCGACGCCTCGGATGGTCGCCACGTGTCCGGCAATGTTTCAAGTCGACCGTTGGAACACAACGGCTCTATTCTCGTGCCAAAACAACCGTCAGACGGTAGGCCGTCGGACCAAAGCTCACGGTCTGACGCTCTACACGAAACCACCGTCGGACTGAACTGCAGAGGGCCGTCGGACTAACGAAACCAATCGTCCGACACTTCCAGTAAGGTTCCACAGTGGTCCGACGCACAGAAACTGAGCGTCCGACAGCCACTGAAGGGTTAGCCATCGGACCGAAGACAATGGTCCAACGCTCAGTCAAGTTAGAGTCCGACGCTAGTTTTTCTATTGTAACGTTTCCAAAATTCGCCGAATCCTGCCTCGCAAGCTCGACAGGAGGAAGAGAGGACCCAAACCCTCTCTAACCCTCAAACTTCACCCCGTTTCTTAAGTCACTAACACTCCAAAGTGTCTCTCACTTTAGTGCACGTGTGTTAGTCTTTTCCAAAGAGATTTCAACGGGTCAAGTTAGTGTCACTAGCATCTATATGCATATGCAATGATCATGAACACCTAGTGGCACTTGATAACCGCATTTCATCAAAGATTTCACCCCTCTTGATAGTACGGCTATCTATCCTAAATGTGATCACTCCCTCTATGGAGTCTTGATCACCAAACGCAAAAGAGCTCCTATTTGTTATACCTTTGCCTTGAGCTCCTAGCTTTTCACCATCTTCCTTCCTGTCACTTGATGAAGCTTGTGGACACTTTTGATGATGGACTTATACCATTTGCGTGGATGCCGTCATTTCCTTTCACTTGTGGCCTCCACCGACCCAGTCCTTTGCTCCATCTTGTTTGCTAATTATTCTCATGAAACACTTAGAGCAAACATTAGCAAACTAGGTTTCATCAATTACCCAAAACCAAACATGGGCTTTCAATTACATAATCCAAATGACATCCTATGGTAGGCAGAGGTTCCATAAGGACATATAAAGGTGGTTTTGCTCTGATCATCAGGGTGGATAGGAATTTGATGATATCCAGAATATCCATCAAGGAAGCAAAAGAAAGAGTGGTTTGCCAATCGCTCTAACATCTCATCGATGAAGGTGAAAGGTCCTAAATGGCTAGGGGGTGAATAGACTATAAAAATTCTACAACCAACAACTTAAGCAAGAGGTTAGATAAATAATAAGCGAAGCGAATTCTTGCACTAGCTTACTAAAATTTGCAAGCCACCTAACCGTTCTAAGCTATAGTCTCTATTTCACACACGAGAGGCTAAGTTGCTACTTTTACTCTACTCCTAGATGAGCAACTAAGCTAACAAGAGAAACCGCTGCGAAAGACAACTACCAAGTGCCTCTAGATGATCTCTATCAAAGCAATGCACTTGATTCTCTCTAAACTCACCAAATGATGATCACAATCAAGTAGGATGAGTGAGAGTGGAGTGGGAAGGCTCACAAGTGTATTAGAATGTTCAGGAATGTCCAGGGCCCCCCCAAAAACTGACCAAGTCACTATTTATAAGCTCCACTAAAAAACATAGCCGTTTGGACTTCACTACGTAGCATCGGACTCCCGCAGACTCCACCGTCAGACTATACCACACAGTCCAACGCCCCGGATGAACGCCACGTGTCAGTAGCCGTTCGAAATCGAACGTTGGATTACAACGGCTATTTTCTCGCGCCAAAACGACCGTCGGACGGTAAGCCGTCGGACCAAACCTCCGGTCCGACGCTCCACCGAAAACCACCGTCGGACTCTGAAACAACAGGCCGTCGGACTAAAACTCGCCAGTGTCCGATGTTTCCAGAGAGGTTCCAAAACGCTGAAAACGCGTCGGACTCCGTCCGACGCTCACCGTCGGACTAACGCCGAGCGTTCGACGCTCCTCTGCTCTCCATGTGTCGACCTGCTGCGGCTCTGCACTGTCGGACCCTGAGGACAATGGTCCGACGCCCTCAAATGCAGCATCCGACGCTATCAGAATGAGCAGGACAAGTGTTAGCCGTCGGGCCGAGGCTAATGGTCCGACGCTCTGTGACAGCACGGTCCGACGCTAGTTTTTCTATTGTGACCAAACCCTCTCTAACCCTCAAACTTCACCCCGTTTCCAAAGGTGCTAACACTCCAAAGTGTCTCTCACTTAGGTGCACGTGTGTTAGCCTTTTCAAAGAGTTTTTCACGGATCAAGTTAGTGTCACTAGCATCTATATGCATATGCAATGATCATGAACACCTAGTGGCACTTGATAACCGCATTTCATCAATGGTTTCGCCCCTCTTGATAGTACAGCTATCTATCCTAAATGTGATCACTCCCTCTATGGAGTCTTGATAACCAAAACCAAAATAGCTCCTATTGGTTATACCTTTGTCTTGACCTCCCGGTTTCTTATCAACTTCCTTCTCATCTCTTCATGGATCTTGTGGACACCTTTGATGATGGACTTATACCATTTGAATGGATGTCGTCATTTAGGGCTTTCTCCTTTGTTGATGGGCTTACACCATTTTCATGGATGCCGTCATTGCCTTTCACTTGTGGCCTCCACCGACCTAGTCTTTTGCTCCATCTTGTTTGCTAATTGTTCTCATGAAACACTTAGAGTAAACATTAGCAAACTAGGTTTCATCAATTATCCAAAACCAAACATTGGCTTTCAGAAGGGCAAAGGGAAGTGATCTTTCCTTGTTGCCTTATTGAGTTTTCTGTAATCTATGCACATACGCCATCTAGTGATGGTTCTCTGAGGGATTAACTCATTCTTGTCATTCTTGACAACCGTCATGCCTCTCTTTTTAGGCACAACTTGGACTGGGCTTACCCACTCACTATGCGGCACTGGATAAATAATCCCGATGTGCAATAGCTTCAAGACCTCTTTCTTCACAACCTCTCTCATTGCATTGTTGAGCCTACGCTGGGGCTTTCTAGATGGTATGATGTTAGGATCAGTTGGAATGCGATGGGTGCAAAGAACAGGACTAATTTCTTTCAGAACTTGGAGTGAATAGCCAAAAGTTGATCGATCCTTTTCCAAGACGATGATCAAGCGAATGGTCTCGACTTGGGAGAGTTTATCACTAATGATCACTGGAGATTGCATATCTCCATCTAGGAAAGCATATCTAAGACCGGCTGGCAATGGCTTGAGCTCAATAGGAGGTTTAGGTGGCACTAGAAATTCATCAAGGGGTAAAGGTTCTGGATTTTCGGCTTCTTCCTCGATGAAGAACTCTTCATCTTCTTCAAAATGTGATTCTCTCAGAAAATAAAGGGCTGCTACCGTGATCTCACTAATTGGGTCAGGTTCAGGATATGGCTCAATCTTAGCATTTAATGATCAGGTAATGGACAAAGGGAATCTAAAGTTTGGTCCTAATTGAACATTGATTGTCGCAGTTTGTCCTTTTTGAATAAGGCTTCCATTGGTTGGCCTATCAATAGGTCCAACTCCATGACATCAAAGATATAAAAACTTAGATGGAGTATGGTGTCGTTTACCCTAATAGGGAGCATATATAAAATGCCTATGCTTGGAATAATATGCCCGAAAGAACTTTTCAAGAGCTTTGTTGTTGGGGTTAGTGGCATGTCTATTGATAAATATTGAGCAAATGATGCAAACATGATATTAACACCCACAACTGGATTGTAGAAAGCTTCAAAAGGGCCTTTATGGATTTGGCATTTGATCAGGACAGAAGGTGAATCCAGTCGGATCACATCAGAGGAAACCTCTGATTCTTCTAACCAACCATTGCAGATTATGGCTATGAGCTCTCTTGTGGTCTTTCTACAGAAGGCTACTTCAGGAGGTTCTATAGGTTCTAAAGATAGTTTCTTGGCTCCCGAGGCTTCTTGATCATATGGAAGCGAGAGGTGTTTCTAAAATCGAAGAAAAGATCATCTTCTATTTCTAGTATCAAGTTCGAAAGCAGAGTATCCTCCTTTTCCATAGTGTTGGAAATCGGGATACCTGAGGTTTGGGATGTTGATGGTAAAGGTTCAGGTTCAGGTTCAGCTATCGTAAGCTCTCCTTCTAACTTCTCCTCGGGTTGGTTATCTAGGATATTGTCTAGGATATTGCGTGCTTCAGAGTCTAAAACATGCGCAAACGATCCTCCCGCGGAGTAGTTGAGATGCCTCTTGGATTTTCTTCTCAGACCCACAAAAAAGTGTTGAATAAGAATCGGGTCTGGAATGGATAGGTCTGGTCCAGATTTTACGAGTTCGTTAAAATGCTCCCAGGATGTGGCCAAAGATTCATTATCTTTCTGTTTGAAAGATAGGATTTTGGTTCTGAGGTTGACAATTTTGGAAAGGGGGTAGAATTCGAGACAAAAGTCTAAACGAAGTTTTCCCCAATCTCCTCTGTTGACGGTGGATAACGTCAACTTTTATTAGAACTTTAGACACCAAAGGATACATGAATATACACTAGTCTAGGGTTTCAACTGACAGTCTCCACGAGTTTTGCATGTTCTGTATTTTCCAGGGGCTATTCCAGAAAAACATAAAAGAAGGGTTAAAGAGCATGATTACCACGTAACTTAACCGCCAAGGAAACAATCATCACGAGAACACTAGAAGCATCTGGAACACACCCGAGGCACTGGGACCCGAGAACCCCTAGGGTGGGGCCGACCGGTGCCCCCCTGCTAGGGTTTCGGCCCAGCTTCTAGAGTCTTCTTCTGCCGCCTTTGTGGAGTCATCTCAGCTCTTGTTTCAAGTCGGTTTGATCTTACGGCGCACGTGCATCCCACGGGCTATAAATAAAGGGGCAGACCCCCCCTGGAGTAATCAACCCATCATTCATTCAAGGCATCAAGTCCTCAAGCCATCAAGAGCCTCCTAGTTCATAGTTCTAGCCTATTTAGATTAGAGAGTAGAGGAATTCTAGTTCTTCGGCGGATCTGGAGCCCCGGCATATGTCTGAAGCACGGAGTTCAGTATAATTCTAGTTCTTTCTCTATTATTATATTCTTCATTATGATTAGGGAAACATTGTTCTTAATAGTTTATATGTTCTTGATTACAATAGTTTTTGTCTACTTTGATTATATGTCTAGTATAGTTGGTTTGATCTTATTGAATTCATGTAATTGCTTGTATAGCATTTATTCATGCGTACGATGGATAGATGATGAACGATATGTAGACGTGATGTCTAGGTATTTTGTTTATCTGCGAGTGCACCCTGATGTGCCGGGTCGTGTGGTAGATCGCGTAGGTGACAGCTGCGTTGAGTCCTCTGTAGTCCACCCTCCGTATGTAGGCTAGCAGGCACGGTCGCGAAGTTGGATGATGACTCTGTTTCACATCCTTCCTAGATGATGCCCTTTGCATGTGATTATGATATAGGATTAGTCTAACAATGATTGCTAGATGTAATTGCACTAATTAGAGTTATTCATTGATGTAGTTATAGAATTACCTTTGATATTAATTCCTTAGTTTATCCATTGGCTAGCTATTACTATGATTAGAGAAGTGCTCTTATGATGTAGGGGGGCAACAAGATTACCTTTGGGAGCTAGACTTCATCTCCGGGAACATGCGCTTGCAAGATCCTGAACCACCCGTGCAAAAGAAGGAGGAGCGGACCCCATCTGCATGTTCGCCGTCGGGCTGGAGGAAGCTATATGGAGGGAGGGCTTCTCACCCTCGCCTTCCATATGAGCACCTCCTTCGACATGGCCTTCTCAAGGTCAGGAAAGATCCAAACTGGGCCTTGACTCAGATCCATTATCGCAACCGGACCACTTTCTTGATTTTCCAATCGGACTAAGGAACGTGGCCACAACATAGTCAAGGTGGCTTCATCAAGCTACGGGATCGATCTGACTGGTCATATAGTGACGACGACTTCGACCCTCGATTCATTGACATAGTGGCGCTGTAGCATCACCGATGGGACACCAAGCAGCAGGAGGTAGCCGATGCGGATCATAATACTGGCAACCCCGAGGTCGGTGCCTCCAACCTCTTCGACCCCACCGAGTACCAACACGAGGAACGCCAGGATGTAGTATCCCCCGGAGGAAGAATACTTAATTGAATTGTGCTTGCGTGGGCGCACCAACTATAAGCAATTTTTTTATTCGATTTTGATGCTGAAGAACTTAAATAGCCAACTGTTTTGTTTTTTCACTTCTCTTAGCATCGAAATGATTAGGTTATCTGACCGTTGTAGGATTATTAAGATGGGATGCCACGAAGCTAAGCTACTGTCTTGTGAAGTGGGCTGCTGCTTGCCAATGAAATGTGGGTTCTCATTAGCTTAGCCTGTTGGAACTAGACGCTGCTCGACGGCCAGAACGTGCACGCCAGCGACAGCGCGGTGATCACGGCGAGAACTAGAGCTAGAGCTAGAGCAGATGTAAAACTTCGTGAAAAAGATATGTTTGCGGCACTGCCAACGTGACAGCTCTTTGAGTTCTTCATTTATGTACATATAAGACACCTGAGGATTACAACCTCATCCCATGCCGTGCCGTATCGAGTACAAACACCGTTTCACCGCGATGCTTGTCCCGTGCGGCCGGCATGTCATGGAATGAACATAACAGACTCCAGCCTTGACAATGTCCTTCCCAGCGGTATAAATATAAATCGATAACCTGGTAGAACTCTCTAGGTAAAATGCTACAATGGTATAATTATCTGTCCGCTTGCAGAACTGATCTTAGTTTATATTATTTATTTGTCTAGCCACATAGATTAATATATGAAACCTTTATTTATTCTTAGCATTATTAATTAGGGATGACAACCTAGTTCTTGCATAAGAATGTTGGTAATAGAAAAGTGGCTAGTTGCTAATGACAAGTTAATTAATTACCATTCATCTTCTAATCTCGCCTCTCGCATTAAAAGTTATATAGTTATATTTGGCGACGTTAGTAGATGTCAACATCCTCCTTTCTCTACGGTTCGGTCATACCAGGTTTTAGCTCTCCCTCTCAAAGAGAAAGAAAAAAGCTTCCACATTAGGGTTTCATCGGACATGCCCTCTATATGGAGGCAGTCACAAGTTTGATCGAACTCTCGTAGGTGAAGATGAGGATTATTATCTTCCTCTCCTGAAAAGGAATGGCTTTGAACCATCTCAATCAGACACGGGCGTAGCTCATAGGTAGGGGTTTGAATAGGTTTTGAAGATTGCCTACGACTATGGCTTGTGCTTGTGGATGCAACATATTTGTAGATGGGTGTGGTTTCAATGGCATCCATAAGGATGAAAACAAAAATAAGGAGATAATAAAATAAAAAGTATGAATACAAGGTTAAGATAGACTCTAGATGTTTCAACCGTTTCCCTGGCAACGGCGCCAGAAATGCTTGTTGGTATAAGATAACTTAAACAAATAAACACTAGGATTATCCGCAAGCGGACTGATACCGATGTAGCATTTCACCCGGGAGTATTCCAGATATAGTTATTTATATTTTACCACAGGAAAAACGGGATGACTAGAATCTAGACTTAACCCCTGAGCTGCTATCAAGGACGGAGAAAATAGGTGATATAGGAGATTGCTAAGGCTTATAGTTCTAATCCTCACAAGATATGATATGATTGTTCTTGAAGGGGAATTACTACAGGAATACACCAACAAAGGGTAAATTCCTCAGTAATGAAATCCTATGATCTTACTGACGGGAGGTGGACTGTGTAAGACTCAACAAGGCTAGGTCACTCTCGTGATCTACCACCGATCCGGACAGTATAGGGCATTTACGAGTAAATATAATCTAAGCACCACGCTTAAACTATAAATAACTACTTTAATCAAGGAGCTACCAAGACTAAAGCACTCAAAACAATCGTAAACCTTAAGAACAATAATAACAACATTACTCACTTGGATTAGAAGTTGAACTCCAATGAAATCTTCAGAAACAAGCCCCAAAGAAGGGCTTGAATCCGCGGGTACAAGTCGTAGAGCAGTCACCGACAGGCCGGCAACTCCCCCAACTATCTCCAGCTCTACTACCACACTACTTCTGGAACAAGAATAGCCTTAATCTAGAGAGACTATAAGACTAATCTTCTACTTGATGCTTGGCTCTAGATCCTATCTTGGGTTTCTACTCTATTTGAGATATGTCGGTGGAACTCTGAAACCCTCGATTGATTTCTCTCTGGATCGATATGAAACCCTAAGGGGTCTGGGGGAGCTTATATAAACCAGTGGGATGAACCGTAACCCTTGGATCAAACCGACTTCGACGGACGGTGTAGATTGCGTAAAATTTCGGGATGTGGGGCCACGTCGAAGCGGAGGCGGGGAAGCCTCTCTGACAGGTCAGCCGACCATGTCAGTGGGTCGGCCGAACCCCTCTCTTTGAGATGTGGGTCCCACTTTGGCAGGCGTATCATTGATGTTCTCTAGAATATTCTTGATCTCCTGTCGTGGCGTAATTTGGTATTTTTCTTTACGTTGTGGGTCCTCTTTGGTTCTTTTCCTGTATAATCCCTGGAAAACACAGATTTACCAAAACTCGTGGAATTCTGTCAGTTTAAACCCTATTCTAGGTGTTAGCTATCATTTATATCCTTTTTCATGATTGGTTGACGGGTAAAATCATACAATAACTACCGTCAACAGGGGGTCGGCCGACCCCTATGATAGGTGGGCCCCACCAACTTGTTCCCCACATGTCATAGAGTCTTGCCCATATGTTGGTGTTGACATATACTAACGTCGCCCAAAATAACTTTATAACTTTTAACACTAGGGACGAGATTAGAAGATGTATGGTATTTTAATTAACTGATCATTAGCAACTAGCCACTTATTTATTACCAACATTCTTTAGCATGAAGTGGGTTGTCAATCCTAATTATATATGCTAAGAATAAACAAAAGGTTTTATATATTATTCCATGTGACTAGACAGAAATATAAATAAATATAAGAATATGAACTAAAGAATAATTCTGCAAGCGGACAGATAATTATACATTGTAGCATTTTACCTAGAGTATCACCAGTTTGTCGATTTATATTTATACCACTGGGAAGGTCTAGTAGGACTTATTATATCTATAACTTATACTGCTAATGTAAAAGATAAAACATAACTATAATCCTACTCATAACAAGGATCGGTCACATGATAAAGATATATAGGATAAATATGATCAGTCATCATCATAATTAGGTAGATATCAGAGCTCATCTAGTCATAACAATAGCTAGCCAATGGATAGATAACGGAATTAATATCTAAAGTAATTCTATAACTATGTCAATGAATACTATGATTAGTGCAATTACATCTAGCAATCATTGTATAGCTCTACCTACATCACGATTAAATGTAAAGGAGCATCATCTAATGAGGATATTAAGACACAAGGGTCACCTCCTTCGCGACCGCGCTCTTCTTGTCCTACGTATGGGGGTGGACTACAGAGCACTCAACGCAGCTGTCACCTACGCGATCTACCACACGACCCGGCACGTCAGGGTGCACTCGCAGATAAGCAAGATATCTAAACACCACATCCACATACTGCCAATCATTCATCCACGATATCTTTGGACGAACTCTATACGAGCAATTACATAAATTCAATAGGATCAAACTAACTATGCTAGACATATAATCAAAGAGAACAATGATTATTGCAATTAAGAACATATATAACATTAAGAACAATGTTTCCCAAATCATAATGTTGAATGCAATAAGAGAAAAGAACTAGAACAATACCGAACTTCGCGCTCCAGACAGACGCCAGGGGCTCCGGATCCCGCTGAAGAACTAGAACTCCTCTACTTCTAATCTAACTAGGCTAAAGCTATGAACTAGAGAGGCTCTGATGAACTAGAGAGCCTCTAGATGGCTTGATCTCCAAATGACTTGATGCTTCAGGGAGGGGGGGTCTGCCCCTTTATTTATATCCCGGTGGGATGAACGTGCGCCGTAGGATCAAACCGACTTCAACAAAGGGCCGAGATGACTCCTAAGAGGCGACGGAAGAAGTCTCCAGAAGCGGGGGCCAAAACCCTAGGGGGTGGGGCCGGCCGGCCCCACCTTGGCGCCGGCCGGCGCCCAAGTGTGGGCTTCCGGGCCCATCTTCGTCGAGGTGCTTCCACACCCTTACAGGGTCTTCGTGATGATGTTTCCTTGGCGGTTAAGTTTCGTGTCTTTTATGCTCTTTAACCCTTCTTTTATGCTTTTCTGGAATAGTCCTTGGAAAATACAGAATATGCAAAACTCGTGAAAATTGTCAGTTAAAACCCTAGACTAGTGTGTATTCATGTGTCCTTTCATGTCCAAAGTTCTAATAAAAATTGACGTTATCCACCGTCAATAACTCCCCCAAGCTTACCTGTTTGTCAGTCCCTTGGCAAACAAATTAAGCCTAATTACTAATGTAATTAGATCAGGAGTTGCTACAATGCTTTTATACTTTCCAAGTGCACATGCTTTAAACATAGATTCTTCTCTGTATTAGACAAAACTGCTCTAACTCTCGAACTTACCCATTTTACTTTTAACTATGGAGCTTTATAGCTTTTGCATTAGTCTTGAGCAATCGAAAGACAGATTAATCAAGTCAAGCACTATGTCTCAAATTCTTCACAATACTATTATTCCGGAGTTTTGCAAATTTTCAAAACAAAACTCAGGGCTTAATTGTATGACAACCTCAAGTCCCTCAGTATCTGTAGTATTTATGGATCTCACCGAGGCATTAATGATGTTATGCCTTCCTACAACTAAGGATTATAGTGGAGCTTATAGGAGTGGCAATAACAAGGATAAGCATACTTGCAATTCATATATTGTAAAGTCAAGCAATGGATCCACAGAGAGTCAAGTCATACAATCAAACCAAGATGTGCATGTGTATGGAATATGGTGGATAGGTGTATATATATGGTGTTTAGTGGCTAATCCTAATTCTACTTTTGCTCCTTGAAAATGACTCCCTCCTTTAAAACTTAGAACTTTTCGCTGGAAAACATGGGCTATCTTTATTCTCTCTTTCTTTCTTTCTTTTTTTTCTTCTTCTCTTCTTTTTTTTAGGGAGGCGAGCATCTAAGTACCCATTGTTTTAATTGCTGGGACACTTGTCCATCTTTTACTCCCTTTTCTCTTTTTTTTCTTCTTTTTTTCAACTATTTTTTGCATAGCCACATGCATCCTTTGAATATAAATAATTGGAGAGATAATGATAATAACTTAGAGCAATTAAATATGGGCTATCCTATGGGGTATATATTTTTGGGTGTTTACTCCCAGTGTAGAAGAAAATATTTTCATGATGAACATAGATGAAAGTGAAAACGGTTGGGATTACTCCCAGGGTAGGAATAATGCATATGTGGCTGGAGTGTGTAAGTGATCTTGATTTTAAAAGCATGACAAGACTCTCATAAGGTATACAACAAAGGTCGACTGAACTCAATGCAAGGCAAGCAGCATAAATGTGCAAAGGTTTTCCTAACTCTAAATGTATTACATATGGCTTTGGTAGGAATTCAAACTTTGTCATACAAGAGCTCATCATGTAAGATTTTAAATTTTCAAAATAAATCTTCAGAACATAGAAATGCTAGGAATAAGATAAATAGCGGCTCAACCTTCATAAATCATATCAATCAATCACCTAGACTTAGCTCAGTCATATGCCTCCACAAGTTTTAGGTTCAGAATAAATTCTTAAGTCAAAACAACAATATCTAAAACTCGGAGAATTCATGGTTTGAAAACTAGGCAGTTGAAAAGTATTATGGCAGAGCAACTATTCATCATCTCCAAGACAAAATTTTAATGTTCATCAGTTTTAATTAACTCTAGCCTAAACTGACTCTAAACATACTCTAATATATAACTAAATATTTATTTGGTTTTAAAATTTTATCTTACTAGTTAACTCACGCGAAAAGCGATATAATAATAAGGTGGGAAACTTATACTTAGCTGGATTTTAAATGGAGGGTGCCCTCCCCAAGCTGGATTTTTGACAGGGTCTTTGATGTTGCAAATTGAGTGATCCTTCTGGGAGCAGGTGTATTGGACGCGTATGGGCGTCAGATTGACTAGCTCTTTGATCTTATTTTTTTCCTATGAAACTCAATTGCCAACAAAAAATACCAAATCTCATGGAGAGGGGTTAGGTCTAGTACCACTCCATGGTAAGTGATTGATTTTATATTTTCAGCAGAAGTTTAAGCTTCTTTACCCAATTAGGAAACTTCTCTAAGAGTGTGGACCTTCATGTGCCCACATTTTTTTGGTTTTTTCTAAAAAGTGTGGACCTTTATGTGTCCACATATTTTTGGTATTTTTAGATTTTCTTATGGTACTATGGTGAACCTTCATGTGTTCATATATTTTTGGTATTTTATGACTTTATAAAACAGACTCGATAATCGCATAGGTATAGTTATCTGATAACTAGGGGGATGTTCCTCCCCCAAGCTAGATGTTTACAATACTTAGTGGTGATGATCTTCAGGGCGAGCTTGCCAGCATTAGTCCTAGTGGGCTCTACTGATGGACTATCTCCTTAGTCATAATGTCGTTCCTGCATAATTATGCTCCAGAAAGAAAACCAAAACTCGAGGCTCGAATTTAAGGGGTTAGCAGTCAGCCAGATGAGTAATTGATTATTCTAATGAGCTAATATTAATTGGCAGATTCTAGCAGGATTCTTCTTTTTAGATTTTCTATTTTATGATGCAGTAAAATAAATATAGATTCTATTTTGTTTTTATTTTGATGCCACCACAACAAATATTCCTACGGGGTTACCATAAGTCTACTTACATGGGGTTTTAACATTTTTGATGCAATAAAAGCTATACAATTTTTTTGTCTTTCTTTTCAATGCACTAATAAAAGGTAAAGATTTTTATTTTGTTGTAATAGGCAGAAAGATAAATATGCATGGTATGTTTGTATTTATTTTTAGACCACCATGATGAGTACTCCTACAGGTTTTATACCGCAAGCGTTTCACATGGGGCTTCAAGTTTTTAAGATGCATGAATACAGCTTAATGCATGCCTATTCACTCTTGTCATTTTCTATGCAAAACTAATGCAGAAGAGTAAACCTACTTAAGAGAAAATAATTCGTGCAATGCAGAAAAGCAAAAATGATAATTACCGATGTTATCTCACGGCGAGAGTTCGATGTTTTGAGTCTTCTGAATTGGACTCCTCCTTGCAGTGATTCATTAGTCAAGTACTTTGGTTTGCTCTTGAGGTGGTGCCTCCACTAGTTGCTCCCAAGGGTGGTGCCACCTTCTTCTTTTCTTTTGTTGGCATCTCGAAGCCAATCTTAGGTGCATCATTATTACTGGTTGAGAACTTCCACTTATAGAATTTGGGGGATTGCCTCCCCACACTTTGATTGAAGTGTGTTCTGCCCATAAAGACAAGGTAGAGATCAAGTGCATGGGCTCTGCTAGTGGAAAAACACTAACAGAGCCAGAAATTTATTCATTCTCTAACCTTGTGCACAATAAGATTGATATTATTCATATTATTCATTTATAACATGGGTGAGAATACAGAAGTATAAATATGGTATTTAAACTAGTGAGATAAAGAGTGAAGTTACTTAACCGTTGAAAAGACTGTTCATCTTTAAAATTTTCATGATGACTATTATTTTCCAATAATAATAGACGAAGTATTTCTACCTTACTTGATTAAGACTGAGATAGCGCTATGAACAGACTTAGAGAACAAATCATGTTGAGTTAATCAGGTTGATCAATTTAAGTAGTAACTCTAACATGGTTGTATTTTTCATTTATTGCATACCAAGATCAAGAGGAAATTAATAACCACTTACCTTAAGATGTTACCTTCATCATTGGAGCATGATAAAGGGTAGATGAAATTCAATGGTCCTTTCCTTCATTATATCTTGAGTTGTTCATTAGCATCTTTTCTTTTACTCTGTTCTCACTCTGCAGACCTCCTACTTCTCTCATTATATATATATATATTCTCTGCAAGGGGTTAGTAGACAACACATACCCGAAGGAATATTCAATTTAAAGTATGGATAGTGTTTGCCAAGGTTAATTTATAGCTTTAGTTTTAAATGATTCATCATTACTTCATTCAATTTTTTTCAACAAGGTTAAGGTAATGATATTATTTGAAAAGTACCTTCAACCTCAACTTGATTCTACGAATAGTCTCCTAATAGGTTTTAAACATTTTTATATGGGAGAGGTGAGTCTACGTATACAACCAAATTCTTAGACAAGTATGCTTTGATCTCATAGTTATGTTCAAGTAATATTCTGAAGCATACTTATAATAGAACAAGAAAGTTTACAAGACTAAAGATATTTATTCAAATAGTACCAAGAATGTGTATGGTGAACCAAAAAGAGTATTTTTTTAATTTGTTTTAATTGTTAGCAAGTTAAGTTTGAGCATGGCATAGAGTAGGAGTGACCAAGACAAATTAGCAACATGATATAAGATGTTGATTGTAGTTAAATATTGCATGAGGCCTGGACAAACGTACCTTATGTCTTCATCCTTCTAAGTAAGTGGTGACAAACTTACTTGGAAGAGGAGGCTTATCCGGTTCATCTGTTGGTGAAAGCTTGTGGTCTGCTGATCTTTGCCTTTTCACCATCCGATGAAAGTACAGATAATTACATGCTCTTCACTCATCAACCTTTTCTTGCTTTTGATTGAATTGCGGTTGATGAGCTTGTGTCTACTGGAGGTGCAAATTCAAGTTCCTCCCTGGTTGTCTTTGTCTTCTATTGGCATGGCAACGAGTTATTCTTCTTTTAGTGACATGCCAGGCGTCTTGATGGTCAGGACGGGGAACTTCTTTGATGTTCAAGTAAAACTTCATCTCCAATAGATTAAGAATTTTTTCTTTCTGCAAAATGTTAATGGACACATACCCGAGGGAATATAACAAAATTGAAATACAGGTTTTGTTGTCCATACTATTTTGTGATTTTTCCTCTATGCTAACAAGATGATATATGGTTTTAAGATTGTTTAGCATAGATTGTGTCTATTGTGTTTTACATTGTTGTTGCTACATTCTAGCATGGTTCAAAACAGAGATAACTTGCAACGAAGGATAAATGAATAAACATTCATACTCACAGTTCTTCCTCTAATAAAGAATGAGCTGGGTCTTCTTGTGCAAAGTCATTACTGCCTTGATTCATCTTCGGTGTGAACTCATCTTTTGACTTCCCCAGATTTGATTCAAAATTTTCCTACAGGGGTTAGTCCGACAAATATCCAATGTCTACTACAGCAATTTCTAATTCAATAACCAAACCAAACTCCATGTCTAGCTTTAGTTAAGGAAGGCATTTTAACCTAAGCACCACGCTTAATTTAAAAACCTTTGAAAAATACTCATATGGTCGTATGTAGTACCTCCAAACCAAAACTTACTATGACAGACAAAGGTAACATGAAAGTACTAGTAGGGAATTATTCAGGTAGAGATGAAAAAGCATGATCATGATGAGTTTTTTTTAAATACTAATCATGAGCCTTCATGTGCTCATATATTTTTCTTTCTTTTAATAAGAATGAAAGTGAGATGGATATATGAATGGAACTAAATAAATTATGAGTAGAAAGAATTTAGAATAAATAGGGTGAATGTATGGATTTAAATTAAACATGCAGTTGAAAGCTCTATGTTTGGTTTTGGTTAATTGATGACACCAAAGTATCTAACCATTGTGCCTAAGTGTTTGATTACAAGATGGTTAGAGGATCAAGTGTGGAGGTGATGAAGGCATCCAAAGACTTGGAGTAGACCAATTCCCAGCGTCCGACGGTAGCCCTGCAGCTCTGTGTTTTGAGAGCGTCGGACTGGAGTTTTCCGAGCGTCGGACTATATGTCTCCAGCGTCCGACGGTCGATCGTTCGGTAGTTCGACACGTGGCATCCGCAGAGGGCGTCGGACAATCGTCGTTGGTCCGAGGCCGAGCGTCGGACCGATGTCCGACGAATTTCAGCGCTCGGGGAGCTCTCTGGAAGCGTCGGACTGTTGCGTTTTTTAGTCCGACGGCTCCGTCTGGCTGAGTCCGATGGTGGTCTGCTGAGAGCGTCGGACCGAGATCTTTGGTCCGACGCCCTACCGTCCGACGAGTGTTTTGGCGCGAGAAAATAGCCGTTGTGTTTCAACGGTCGACTTCAAACGGCAGAGGACACGTGGTGTCAATCTAGAGCGTCGGACCGTGCGGTTTAGTCCGACGATCTGGCCGTCGGACAGTCCGACGGTACGCAGTTTTGTCCAAACGGCTAGTTCTTTGTGTGTGGCTTATAAATAGCGACTTGGCTGGTTTGGGAAGGCTCTCTTGGCTCTCTAACTTGTTGATACACCTCTTGAGCACCCTCACAACACTCGCACTCATATAGATTGCATAATTCTCATCCATTGTGGGCTAGAGAGTTGATCAAAGTGCTTTGCTTGATCTTTGCATTCATTGGCACTTGTTGATCGTGTTTGCTGCGGAGTTCTCTCATTTCTCTTGGTGATTGCTGTCACCTAGATGGCTTGGAGCAGCGGAGGAGCTTGGCGGAGTTGGAGATTGTCTCCGGCCACTCCCGGTGATCTTGTAAGGGGTATTGCACCTTCCCCGGCGGAGAAGCCACAAGGTAGCTCTAGTAAATTGCTCGTGTCGTTGAGTTACCCTTCTCGTGGTAGATTCTTGTGGCGCTCTTGGTGAGCTTGACGATTGTCGTCGATTAGCCACCGAATCACCGAGTCGTGGTCGACACAACGGGGACTAGTGTGCCGGCAAGCACGTGAACCTCGGGATAAATCTTTGTCTCCGTGTGTTGATTGGGATTTTATTGTGACCACCACCTTCGAGTGTGTTGGTATCTCTCTCGGTGTTTGCCTACCACCTCTACACGTCGGTATATCGTCTCTTCACCCTACTCTTTACATTTGAACACTTTACTCTTGTGTTGTTGTAGCTTGTGTAGTGGTAGTGGTAGAAGTAGCTAGTTTGTTCACCTAGAAGTAAGTAGCTCAACTTAGGATTAGCTTGTGTGCTCCTAGTGACTCTAACTAGACCAGTTAGGAAGGCTTGCAACCCTCTAGTAGGCTAACGCAAAGAATTCGCTTCGCCTCATTTGTTACTAACCTTGTGATCAAGTTTTGTTGTTGTAGAAAGTTTTTAATTGGCTATTCACCCCCCCTCTAGCCACTTCGGACCTATCAGCAGTGCAATGCAAAAGATAACTATTCATCAAATTTAAAGTCCATGAGCAAGACTTTCTCACCTTTATTTGATCATACTTACCATGTCTCACATGATGGAATTTGTGAGTGATGTAGCATCTTTATTCCCGTCACTTGAGATATGAATTAAATTTTTGTGACGTTGACCTCTTTTTCCAATCTTGAATTTATTATGTTTCTTCTTTTTGTGGGAGCTTGCCGGAAGGTCATAAACCGGTCGTTCATTACCCTGCATAAGATATTAAAGTAGACAAAACACGGGTAATCCTGCTTGAGCAGGCGTTAATGGTTATCTTGATTACATTAATAAGTATAAGTCTATCAATATTCTTCATATGCCTAGTTACCTTCCCCGGCAACGGCGCCAAAAATTGCTTGTTGACATCTACTAACGTCGCCCAAAATAACTTTATAACTTTTAACACTAGGGATGAGATTAGAAGATGTATGGTATTTTAATTAACTGATCATTAACAACTAGCCACTTATCTATTACCAACATTCTTTAGCATGAACTGGGTTGTCAATCCTAATTATATATGCTAAGAATAAACAAAAGGTTTTATATATTATTCCATGTGACTAGACAGAAATATAAATAAATATAAGAATATGAACTAAAGAATAATTCTGCAAGCGGACAGATAATTATACATTGTAGCATTTTACCTAGAGTATCACCAGGTTGTCGATTTATATTTATACCACTGGGAAGGTCTAGTAAGACTTATTATATCTATAACTTATACTGCTAATGTAAAAGATAAAACATAACTATAATCCTACTCATAACAAGGATCGGTCACATGATAAAGATATATAGGATAAATATGATCAGTCATCATCATAATTAGGTAGATATCAGAGCTCATCTAGTCATAACAATAGCTAGCCAATGGATAGATAACGGAATTAATATCTAAAGTAATTCTATAACTACGTCAATGAATACTATGATTAGTGCAATTACATCTAGCAATCATTGTATAGCTCTACCTACATCACGATTAAATGTAAAGGAGCATCATCTAATGAGGATATTAAGATACAAGGGTCACCTCCTTCGCGACCGTGCTCTGCTTGTCCTACGTACGGGGGGTGGACTACAGAGGACTCAACGCAGCTGTCACCTACGCGATCTACCACACGACCCGGCACGTCAGGGTGCACTCGCAGATAAGCAAGATATCTAAACACCACGTCTACATACTGTCAATCATTCATCCACGATATCTTTGGACGAACTCTATACGAGCAATTACATAAATTCAATAGGATCAAACTAACTATGCTAGACATATAATCAAAGAGAACAATGACTATTGCAATTAAGAACATATATAAGATTAAGAACATTATTTCCCAAATCATAATGTTGAATGCAATAAGAGAAAAGAACTAGAACAATACCGAACTCCGCGCTCCAGACAGACGCCAGGGGCACCGGATCCCGCTGAAGAAATAGAACTCCTCTACTTCTAATGTAACTAGGCTAAAGCTATGAACTAGAGAGGCTTTGATGAACTAGAGAGGCTCTGGATGGCTTGATCTCTAAATGACTTGATGCTTCAGGGAGGGGGGTCTGCCCCTTTATTTATAGCCCGGTGGGATGAACGTGCGCCGTAGGATCAAACCGACTTCAACAAAGGGCCGAGATGACTCCTAAGAGACGGCGAAAGAAGTCTCTAGAAGCGAGGGCCGAAACCCTAGGGGGTGGGGCCGGCTGGCCCCACCTTGGCGCCGGCCGGCGCCCAAGTGTGGGCTTCCGGGTCCATCTTCATCGAGGTGCTTCCACACCCTTACAGGGTCTTCGTGATGATGTTTTCTTGGCGGTTAAGTTTCGTGTCTTTTATGCTCTTTAACCCTTCTTTTATGCTTTTCTGGAATAGACCCTGGAAAATACAGAACATGCAAAACTCGTGAAAATTGTCAGTTAAAACCCTAAACTAGTGTGTATTCATGTGTCCTTTCATGTCCAAAGTTCTAATAAAAGTTGACGTTATCCACCGTCAACAGTTGGTTATTCTGTTGTCACGTCGATTCCTTCGTTGTGGGCCCATGAATCCGTGTGCTTTACTCTTCCACCGTTGATTGAAGTTATACTTGTGATCCAAAGGTGAAAATGGACTGTAGGAGAGGTGTAGTGGATCATGCCACGTCAGCAGAGTCAGCAGGGCTCCATGCATGGGTCGGCCGACCCATGTCATGGCCCCACTTGGCCTGAGCTCTCTCCTACATCACTCCATTGCTTGTGGCTTAAAGTTGAAGTCTTGGGGCCACCAACTATGGGTCGGCCGACCCATGGATGGTGTGCACCAAGTGTCCACTTGTTTCTGAAGCTAAGATTTTGATGATTGTGACATCACTTTGCCACTTTTTCATATGTTGATCTGCACAATATCTTTATCTTGGGTTTCTGAACTCTGAAAGCACCTATTTTGAGTACCTGCAGGCAAATAATGACATGTACATGTGGAACTAAGTTATTTGTACCTAAGTCACTATGTGTTTGCTTGTTTCTTCCCTGAAAAGAGTGTCTTGTTGACGGTTATGACGATAGAAAACATGGTATAAATACCGTCAACAAGATCCCCCACACTTAAGTCTTTGCTCGTCCTCGAGTGAAGGTTAGAAAGAAAGGTAGAAAAAGACATATCCAAGATAGTGTTGAACAAAGTTTTTATTCAAAACATAACTTATACTAGTGGGTTATGTAGCATTGTCTAACATATATCCTTGAGACGTTGAGAAATGAAACAACTCTCAAGGCAAAGTCCATGCGCTCATCTTCCTTGCCTCCGCCCGTGCTTTATAGTGGCTATCCTCCATCCCCGAAAGTTCCAACACCTGATTCGGCTTGACTGGCGTAACATCTCCATCATCCATCGTCTACCTCCTCCGTCGTCGACTTACCAAAACCGGTCGTTCCCCTCCTCTGCTCTGCATCGTCGAAAAGAAGGGGTAAAACATACATGTTGTAGCAGTACATATCCAGTGTTTCAGTAATTTCATAATTATGTTACAGGTGTTTCGGATGGATGTTGCAAAAATATATCGGGATGTTGTATATGTTGCAAAAAAATTATCAAAATATATTCATGTGGGATCTTTTTTTAAGAGTTTATTGCAAGAAACACGATGGTGCAATTTAATTTTAATTAGGATATTTGGTTTATGAGTTATGACTTTTTTAACTTAAAAACATGAGATATTTGATGGCATCAGTAATTTCGTATTTTGTAGGCTAGGCACCGGTACTAATATGCATGTACGGGCGGTAGCAGCAGCTTGCATGACGCAACAGCAGCAGCCAGCGCATGGAGCGGCAGCAGTGTGGGAGGGTGCAGCGCAGAAGCCACGAGCGTCCGGATGCCTACCTGGGTCCGGACGTCCGCGCGCAGGTAGCTCCCTTTAGAAAATCTACTTCACTTTCTCAGATGGGAGAGAACAGATGGCCCATAACAGAGAAGGCCGTTTCCCAGATGAGGCCCATTTGCACAAAAGGCCCAAGACGACAATTGCTTTCGTTGCGCGCTGCAACTGCAACCCTCCGATCCTCGCACACAGCAGCCCGCCGCCGCCATGGAGGACGTCCTGGCACCGCCGCCGCAGCCGGAACTCGCCGGAGAGAAGCGTAAGAGGGAGGAGGGTTCGCTGGACGCGTCCACCGAAGACGCTCCATCCGCCCCTGCCTCCACCGGCAGCGGCGTCGCCCGGCACCCGATGTGGAAGACGAGCATGTGCTCTTACTTCCGCCGCCGCGGCGCCGGCGCCGAAGGGTGCAGCCACGGGGAGTCCTGCCGCTACGCGCACTCCGAGGAGGAGCTCCGCCCGCGGCCTGACGGCACCTGGGACCCCACCTCCGACCGGGCCAAGAAGCTCCTCAAGGTCGCCGCGGAGGCGCAGGAGGAGGCCGAGGAGGAGGTCACGGTGGATGAGCAGGCACTCGATAAATGCCTCGTCGGGCTGCCCAGGGGATGGACGGCTGATAGGCTCAAGTCCTTCCTCCAGGACCAGGCAAGTATATTTACTAGTGCACATTCCTTCTTGTTCGTAATTTTCTTGGACAGTGCTTCATACTGTTAAATCTAGTACTACGCATTGCACGTCGGCATCAACAACTAGAACTATCCTTAATGCCAGAGCTGGAGAATTTTGCTTAATAATATATTGAAGCCTGAACCAATACTGATTCTGTCCTGCAGGGGTGTCTAAGTGACCATAGTGTATGAGTGTTTTACGCAGCTTAAGTGTGACTCGTATTGGTCACACTTAAGTGGGTGTCTAAGTGACCATAGTGTGCCAATTTCCCCCTTTTCCTTTCAAAAAGGAATAAGGATATGCATTCGCGAATACTGTTATTTCTGCTGAGTTGCCAGCCTGATTGTTTCAAGTCAAATGATGGTGCTGCAGGAAATCTCGTATGCAACAGCAAAGAAGAAGAAGGGAATGACTGTTGGTTTTGTGACTTTTCAGAGTGTTGAACAACTAACAAATGCTGTTCAGGTAATTTTCCCTCTCTACATACTGTCTATTTGCTTGGGTGTCTAGGCAAGGCAAGGAACATTGACTTTTACCTCTTGAAATGGTTAGGTCCTTAAGGAGAACCCTTCTGGTGGAAAGGAAATAAAGATAGTAGATGCCAATCGTAGGTCCCATCAAAAAGCGCATGTTGAAGGACCTGTATCCATTACTGGAACAGCAACAGAGAATGGCAGTAGTCCTACTACTGCAGAGGAAACACCTGCGCCTGAATCGGATTCATCAAGTAAAAGAAGTGCCCGTGATGCAGTTACTCCCCTTGCCCATATGACTTACATTGATCAGCTAGAGCACAAAAAGCAATCGATGGCACAGATACTGAAGAGACTTGTAAGGCCAATTTCATATCCTTGTACTGTTCTAAACACTGATAAACTATGGTTCTGGCGAAGTTGCTAATCTCTCTTTTACTGTTCTAACCTGATGTAGACTCGCAATGCTAGGAAAGCTTGCCCACCTGCCATTCCCCTTCCTGATTGGGTTTTAAAATCAAAGGAAATCGGTAACCTTCCAAACTTATTGTGTTAAAATTTCACGTGGTTTTCTCACTAATTGTGATAAGCTCTTGTATGGACGGCGATGGGCTGATCCACACCATTATCATATAGTTTATATTCTCCTTTGTGTTTCAAACAGATTTCTTTACTAGTACCTTATCTAGAAGAAAAAAGTCCCTAATTCTGCAGAACATTCTGAGCACGTGAAAATTGAATAGCCTAAAGATAAAAAAAAAAGTTTATCTTATCATTTTTTTAACAGCAGTTCTTATTGCCCTTTTGGCCTTTTTTTTTTTTTTTTTGCCCATGCTCATCAAATACAATTACACTCATAACTTGCTTTAGCTCTAGCCATATTTAACGCTAGCTCTATCTCTTATGATCCCCGTGCAGATTCTTTTAAACAACTATATATGGAGGAAGATAATTTTTGCCATGCTTTATGTTGGATTTTTGTTTTGTTTTTGTCTTTTTTCCAGAGTGATTTAAATGTAATGCATATTTGGATATAAGCCATGCAGGATTGTGAGGAAACTGAAACAATCTTCATCCACGGATAGTTAAATCTAGTGTTAAGGGACATGCATGCTAATGCTTACTTATTATTGCTGATAAGTAATAATGCAATCTCTAGTCAAAATAGAAGTATTAATCAGCAAATGCACCAGTGCATTATGGAGTCCTAAGTTGAGATACCAATGTGAGGAGAGGGAGAGGAAGACCGAAGCTGAAATGTGGGGAGGCAATATAAAGAGATTTGAAAGGTTGGGATATACCTAGAGATCTTGTTTGGATAGGAATGCTTGGAAATCAGCTATTGACGTGCCTAAATCGTGACTTGTGGGCCATGTTCGGTTTCAACTCTAGCCTACCCCAACTTGCATGGGAAGAAAAGACTTATGTTCAAAGGCAACAAGGCGACCCAATGTGAGCTGGGTACGCCTTAACTAGGCAACCAAGAAGGTGAGCTGTGTATGCTTGGATGCCTAGGTGATGCCTTTGAAACAGAGGCCCATGGAACATCTTGTCCAATGTTTTTTGTTTATTATATATATTTTCACTACCCTACGCTGATTGTAGCACATATTAATGTAGAAGACTATTCCACAGAAGCACTGCTTCTATTTTTGAGGCTTCCATGACTATTATAATAGAAGACTGACTCTTCCATGCTTCATTGATTCCTATCAATAGCAGACAAGGTGTTAGAATCTCTAGGAAAAGACATATGGTACATGGTGCTGACTGCTGCATGTAAAATGTGTGTCGGACATACCTTTTCTTTTGGTTAAAAGTGAACATAAGTGGCATGCAATCCAACTCTTTACAAACAGACAAATTCTGATATGTTTTACTTACCTCAAACATATATAAATCTGTTTTCGACCAGTTTCTGAGATGCTTTGCAATTTATCTCAAATATTTGGAACATGCTCCTCATTGTTCTGACTTCTGAACATGGGGGGTCTGAAAAATTTGCTTTTTCAGTTTTACAGGATGCACTTATTATGGCCTTCTATGCTTTGCTTCTTGGTAATGGCCACCTGGACTGTACTCCTTTTAGCTAAGTAACAGTCTGTTCAATTACCCAGGTGGTCTTCCTTGCAAGCTTGAAGGCATTTTGGAGTCCCCAGTTGTTAATGGATACCGTAACAAGTGCGAGTTCTCTGTAGGACATTCCTTAGATGGCAAAAAGACGGTAGGATTTATGCTCGGAAATTTCAGGTTGGTTTCTCTCTCATTTTTTCACTGCTCTTGATTCCATTAATAATGACTGGTACAACATAATTCTAGGGAAGGTGTGACTGCTGTCGAGGAACCTGTGAACTGTCCAAATGTCTCAGAAATTTCCTGCAAATATGCTCAGATGTTCCAAGATTTTCTTCAATCATCAAGCTTCCCTTTGTGGAGCAGGTTTGACAACTCTGGGTTTTGGCGCCAATTCACAGTATGCTCTCTAACTTCTCAATCCATAGCTAGATGCTTCTGTTTTATATTTATATTGGGATTTAGAACCAAGACTACTATAGAATTAACTTTTTTTTTTTTACAATATTATTGATTTAGGTTCGTGAGGGAAGATGTCCAACTGAAGCTGCTGTTTCACAGAATGCAGAATCACAAATATCAGAAGTCATGCTTATTGTGCAGGTTGTTTACACTTTAGAGTAAAACTTCACTTGTAGTGTCAACCTCAATGAGTCATAAATAGGGTGTTCGGTTTGCGGAATGAGTTAGTCCATTATCTCCTCACTTGGTTTGTGAAATGGAATAGGTTGATCCATCATCACCTCATTCCTCACAAGCCAATAATTCATACTAGTATGACTGTATGAGGAATGGAGTCATTCCATAAAATTTGAGGAATGAACTCATGGTGCACCTCCTCATCTAGTATGGTTTGATTCCTCAAACCAAACACACTAAAACATTCCTAGTGGCTGGCCACTGACACCCTATCAAACTTCGCCTGTAATTTCAGGTGTGTTCAACAGGTGTTGATGAAGCTCTTATGAAAGAAGAGTTTGACAAGCTGTCTGCTGCCCTGATACAAGGAGCAGCAACATGCTCACCTCCCTTGCCACTGACAACTATTGTAGTGCAAGTAAGTTTTCCCAGCTTCTTCAGAACTATGATTTGTGGCTGTTCTTATTAACTTCATTTCTTTTTTTGATTGTAAAGTGTATTGTGTGCTGTCAAGTAAAAGCTATAGCCCATGCCTATAGGTGTTAATGACTTACTTTGTCATGGTTGTCAGGAATTTTGTTTAACATTTTGCTTGGAGCTCTAAGCTTGTAGCTTTGAACTGTACTTTTATACTAATTTGTATAGTCATGCCTAACACTGCGGCACTGGGCTCATTATTCATTTGTTTTTTAGTTGTTGTTTGGACCGTATTGATTTTAAAATAGTATTTTTAGAAAATAGACTTCATTTGATTTGCATGGAAACTGATTTTATGTTACTATTCTTTTGGATAAGTTTACAGAGCATTCTGTTTGGATGTTTTGTTCAGCAGTGGAAAAAATTTGGATTGGAAACTAATTCATGAAAAAAAAACAAAGGTTGATATGTCATAAAACTCATACGATTTGCTAGTTTTTTTTAATATCTTGATCTTTATCTTTGCTAGAATAATTAAACCAACATATGCATGCAGGATCATAAAGGGATATCAAATGCTGCACCTACTGATTGCCCACTGATCCCGCTATTGGTACCAAAGGGAGATCAGTTGGATGGCACAACAGAAGATAAAACAAGAATCCATGATCACATAAGCAACTTAAAGTTCTCTATATCACCAACAGCTTTTTTCCAGGTCAGTAGCTGAAACAGCAGGTTATTGCTAATTGCCTTTTATGGTTATAAATAAATGTTTTAATGAGACACAATTACTCAGGTTAATACTCTTGCTGCGGAAAGATTGTATTCCCTTGCTGGTGATTGGGCTAATCTCAACTCAGACACATTACTTTTTGATGTGTGTTGTGGGACTGGAACTATTGGCCTGACCTTAGCACATCGTGTCGGAATGGTGATTTCTTTTACACAATTTGTTATCTAGTTTAACGCACAGCTACAGCTTGAGCCATTATTAACTTTTTAAATTCTTGTTAGAGGTCTCTTTCTTTGGAAGAATCTTTCTCAGATCTAGTTACTAATTTTGCCAGGTTGTTGGGATTGAACTGAATGAATCAGCAGTTTCAGATGCTCACAGAAATGCTCTTATCAATGGCATAAAAAATTGTCGCTTTGTCTGTGGTAAGGTAAGGCCCATATTCACTACATAAAACTGATGCCACATTGTCTCATTCTTAACTCTTGTCTTCCTCTAAAAACTACCATAATGTCATCCTGTTCAGTTCCATTGACTTCCTGATCTATCTGCATACTGAAATAATCTCATTTAATTTCATGTGTTGGGATTAAACAGGCCGAAGATGTGATGGGGCCCCTTCTCACAGAATATCTTGGTTCACCACAGCAGCAGGCTGCAGCTTCTGAAAGTAATTCGGAAATCAATGATACAAGCAAAAATGAGGATACATTTGATTGCACAAGTTGTAATGGTGAAAATATAGATAGCTCAAAGCAGAGAAATGACAATGGTGAAGGTCAGCAGCCTATGGACACGTCAGTTGATCATCCTACCTATGCAAGCGACGAGGAGGTGGATGAGTTGAACAAAGTGGTTGATTGCAGTCATGATGAACACAATGTGGCTTCCGGTGAACAGAATTGTGGGGAAGCATCGTTGATCAATGATAAACCCATTGAGACACCATCGGGTTTGGAGCAAGGCAAGACATGCCAGGATAGTTCTTCCAATCCAAACGACAATGTTCTTGCTGCTAATGCATGCCAGTTTAAGAATGTCATTGCTATTGTAGACCCTCCACGTGTTGGCCTTCACCCTACTGTAAGTAAATCTCAGCCTTCTGAATGATTGTAGTGAATTCCTGAAACAGTCTGCTTGTTGTTATTTTCTGCTGTTACTGTGTAATGAGCTGGTGCTGCCACCTGTATTTGATCAAAGGATTGGCAGCTATCTTAGTTCATTTATCTATATGCTCTGACCCTGTTCCTTAATTATCATTTGAATACTGAACCTTCTTATTTGTCTAACATCTTCGCGTTTGTAGCTAAAACCTACTAGCAAACCAAAGCACTTGGGGGTAGCACAATGATTTACTGGATTTGCTTGCACTGTTACAGTTTATAATCTGCTTCATGCTAAGATGCTAACCTTCAGGGTGGATCATACTCACATTCTGAGTATCTTTATAGGTGATCAAGGCATTGAGGACGCATCCACGTATTCGACGTCTAGTGTACGTATTTTACATACTTGCATGGTACCATACTTAGTTGGGCAGACACAGTAGATTCTCTTACTTCTCTTTAAGCTATAAGTTACTAGGAGCATATGCACTGAAGTGTTTGCTGTTGCTGAACTGTAGTGTAATTGATGTAGTGATATCAGGTGGTTCCATTCTGATGATCAGGGGCAGTTTCTAGTCTAGAGTTTAAACAAACATACAACAGTGTCATGAATTAGTCTGTTACAGTTATGAAGCTCTTTCTTTTCTTGTATCACAGGTACATTTCCTGCAATCCTGAGACTCTAGTTGCTAATGCGATTGAGCTTTGCACCCCAACATCTGAGAAACAAGAGAAGAACAAAGGCAACCGAGGGTGGCGATCTATGAGCAGTGCCGGTCTTGCTCGGCAGAGGACGAAGTCAATGCCCAACTCTGAACCTTTTATCCCCAAGAGGGCAATGGCTGTAGATCTGTTCCCTCACACGCCACACTGCGAGATGGTTATGCTTTTTGAGAGGTGAAGCATTGTTATGCCTCAGATTCTTGTTAGAGATTTTGACCTATGTGTCGAGCACCATATCAGTTTCCCTCACTTTGGTCCATACATGTTGTAACTTATTACTTACATCTATTTGATTGAGAAGCCTCGACAGTTGATGGTTGCTGTTTGGGATATGCGTTCTTTTGATAGGATCGACTACTTAAATCGTCGGTACATTTTTCTTTTTGCTGTTAAATGGATGCCATAGGATTCACGTACTAAAATGTGTGCTACTCTTATTAGCTATACCTGCCGCAGCTTTTATATCAAAATGGTCCAACCTGGAGTGGCATCCTAGTCAGGGAAGAAAACCGTACACAAGTACTGGAGCTAGTGTTGGCCCCACTCCAACAGCATTAGCAGTGTTGTAGCACTTCAATACTCTTGTGACACTTTGATCTTTTTCTTCAATGTTTTACGAGTGGGTGTGCTCCTTTTTTTTTTTTTTTTTGATCTGACAGGACTTGAAACAGATAACGACATGTTCCTAATTGCATCATAAGCATGCTGTATCATTTTGAGTATGATGTGTGCCCGCGTTCTACAAGAGTGTAATACTAGACCCTTTTTCATTGGTTAGTTGCTAGGACTAAAGATGAATGTCGGCCATGCAGCTAAAGATGATTTATTAGATAAATTATTGTATGTTCAGGGGGAGATTATTGCTGCATACGATTATTTGCATCTTTTTCAATAAAATTAAAAAAGATGCATAAACCAGTGCTCGAAATGAAATCGAAATAGGAGAAATGGAGAAAGCACTAGGTACTCTAGAATGAATGAGATGTAACGCTGTCGGTTGCAATCTTGTCCTTGAGTTGAGAGAGACTGTTCTTGGTGATTGGCCAGGTTTTGCTTTAACAGGGCCTACACACACAAAAAAAAAAAAAATCTAACTTACGATGTGATGCTGGTTGAGACATAGAGAGAGAGGATTTCTGGAGCCAAAAAGTAAAGCAGAAAATCATAAAGGAAAAAAGGAAAAGAAAATGATTCCTAGAGATTGAGTTGCAGTGGGTCCAGGCTGAGGAGGCATCCTATTCATATACCTGCTACTGAAGTTGAGAGGAATCTGTGCCAATGCCAATGCCAAAGCCATGCCTTCATCTTCATTGATGGATGGATGGCAAGCGCGGCAGAGTCGGACAAGTTCACAAGGCAGGCTTCAGGCATGAGGTTTAGGTGGCGAGCATGCAAATTTTCATTCCATTTAGAGCATTTATTATTAAGGGCTAGGTAGATACTGTTGGACACTCCCACTGGCTGCGAAACCTTGGGCTGCGTTTAGATCTATTTAGAATTTGGAATTTTGACACTGTAGTAGCGGAGAATCTTTTTCAATAAGTGTCCAATCATGACCTAAGTACGCTTAAAAGATTCGTCTCATGATGTACATACAAACTGTGCAAACATGCAAACATTTCATCTACATTTAATATTTCATACATGTGTCGCAACATTGATGTGACTAGTTAGAATTAGAGGTTAGAAGGTATTTAAACAGAACCCAAGTTTCTTCATCCATAAATTCTGAGCTAACAACCGCTTGAGTGGCGGTGGTGGTGGTTATGAATCACTACTCCATCATCACTGCTTGTCATGGCATGAAATGAACCATACCGACGACATGTGCAACCTGCAAAGTCAACCCTTATTTTGCTTCAACTACTATGCAATTCTAACTTTATCCCCAGCCAACGCATGTTAGATTTTGGACCAAATTTACACAAATAATTGTTAATATTTATTATCCCAGTTAAGTAACATTAGATTAGATTCATCATGAGATATATTTTTAAAATTTTATTTATTTTGTATCAAATGCTAATGATATTTTTTATGAATTTGGTCAAAATTAAAATGCTTAACTATGATGAGGGCAAATTCAGAATTACTTTCTTTGTGGAATGTGGTAATAGTAGAATATCAGAATATACAAGACCATTTTTGAGAACCGGACTACACAACCAATTAGACCCTACATCTACGTGTAGTTAAGCAACTACATAGTTCTTAAACTAAAAATCAAGATTTGGCTTCGACAAATTTTTGTCCGCCCGCTTCTATTTTCTATGAGTTTGGACATGATTTTATTTAAGGCGGCAATGTGAGATATGGCGGGTCACTCATTCGAGTAGCCTAGGCGGTCATAAGGCGAGACAAGACGACACCATATGATTTATAAGAAACTTTAAATTAATCCAGCAACACAAAGAAGGGATAAAAAAGAAAAATGTTAAAGACAAAAATGGCCTAGCCCAATAGCCAGACCATAAAACCTTCCTGACATGTTGCATGACCTATTTGAGGTCCTCACTAACTATTGTGAACTTCTAGCACTTACATTGCTCCTATCTCGGTTCCTCTGCTCCCTCCGGATACCATTCTCTGTAACCATTGCTGGTGCTATGTACCCCCTTTCGGAACTTTCCTCTTGTTGCTGCCGCCCCCTTCTAGATCTCCCCTCCCCTTCCTCACTGTTGTTATCGTCTCCTTCTAGATACCATGTACTAGATTTTTCGGTTGCTGCCCATCAAGAGCCCCTCCTAGATCTCCAATGTCGCATAGGTGACTGATGAAGAAAGCTGCGATGCCCACAAAGACTAGAATCGATGAGGATGGGAGCTGACATGGGTGCTTAGCCTTGCCGGGTTCTCTAGTTCTTTCTCTTTCTTCTCCCTCCCCCACTTACTCATTTTGCTGATTTTTTGTCGTGGCGACGAGGATGCTCAAGTTTTTTTTCAGCTCTAGATGCATGGCGACTTAAAACCCATGATTCAATAGATGATTGTCACCATTATTGAAAAATTATAAGAATATTTGTCCAGAGGACACAACAAGCAACATAGTGAGTTGTGGCAAAGAAAGAATGTTTTCCAGGTTAGATCCATTCGAGAGCAAAAGAAATATTTGGTCCTTAGGAGACGCCACACCCAAACATGAGTACATATCGTTGTGGCGTAGAAGAGTCCAGAGACATGTCCAAGGAATGTCCAAGGAATTGGCTCCTTTTTTTCTCTTCCAAATGGTCGGCTGATCTCTAGCTAATATAATGGATAATAGTGTTGCTAATCTTCACATGTGCAAGCAGACTACAATACTATACAAGTGTATATATTTGCGCCAGCAGTGACGTCAGACCAAGTCGGTCTATCTGGCTAGAAGTGCACGCACTTTATGTGCATGGCTGCCGATTGGCACTTGCTCTGAATACGTCACGGTTAAGAAATTGCCTGGTCCTACGTGGCATGCAATCTCTCTAGAGATCATTGCAGCACGTCACGGTCCTACGTGGCATCCGCATGGGCCACTCGTGGCAATGGATGGGCCTCCAAATATATAACTGTATAAATACTACTATATGCATACCTACTCTGCTCACACTAGTCATCATCAGCTCAAAACCTTTGACGTTGTACTACAAAACAAAACAACACCCCATAACTGTTGGACATGTGTGGAAGGTAGGTCTGACACCTGGCATCTTGCCCTCTTCGAACTATTGTTATATATCCGAATAACTGACTATTGTTTGCTTTGTTCTTGCAAAAGTTTAACGGTTTATTATTGTCCACTGCTACATAAAGATGCAATCGAATTCATAAATTTGAGTTTCTTTCCTAGCCAAAGTGTAATGGGAGTGTTTCGTTCTTGAATTCTTGTATCTGTAAAAGAAAAATGTCGTTTTGAGGTTATGTTGACTAAACTTTAATAATTTTGACTAGATTTATAAACATATATTAGTAATATTTTTTATCTCCAAATAAGATTATTATAAAATTATATTCAATAATCTAATAATATTTACGATGAACCTAAATATTAATAATGTTTTGTATATATTTGGTCAAACTTTTTAAATGTGAGAATTGCAACAGAGGGAGTATATTCCACTGGTTCAGTGAATTAGTGTTTCTGCAAAGATTAATTAGTAAACCGGCATGAGAAGACCTACTTGTCAGGATTAATTGCTCATCCCACTCGAGCATCAACTCTAGAAAACTCTAGAAGACGCCTGGAGATACCACAATGAAGCGAGATGCGAGAGGACGACAGAGGGGCCGACCGACCCTACCTATAGGCTGGCCGGCCTAGGGCCCACCTGTTTGCCTCCCATCTTTGTGTGATGGTGCTCTACCGACTTAGGGTTTACATCTCAGCCATTGATCAAAGTCGGTGTGAACTGAGACTTTAGAATTGAATCTTTGGCCAATATAAGCAAGCCCCTGCCACATGCATCAAAGCATCAAGTCATTCAAGAAGTCATTTGATCAAGTCATCATCTTCCCAGAGATCCACCATATTGTAGGGCATAGCTAGCTAGGATATATCTAGAGAGACGCAAACTTCACAAGGATTCCTGATCGTCTCGAGAGCACAGGTTGGTATAGCCTTTTGTGCTCTCACTCTACATTTAATTCAACATTATTCTTAATATTATTTATGTTCTTAATTATTTATTCATCATATATTTTGATTATATGCATAGTATAGTTAGATTATCTTTATGTTCAAGCATAAGTTTATATAGCACTTACTTTTTGAATTCATGGGTGAGTGGTCGACATTGTAAGCATGATGCTTATACATTGTTTGCTGACGGATGCACCCTATATTCCGTGTCATACGGTAGATCGTGGATGTGACACTCCTGTTGAGTCCTTTGTAGTCCATCCCCTGACGTAGGACGAGTAAGATCTAGTTACGAAGGAAGACATGCTCTTATGCGTAGATATGAAGTAATCCCAACCATGATACTAAGTGTAGTTGCATTAGTCATTGAATACTTTGACATGTAATTAATAAGGACCTATAAATATTTTTCTTAGTTCTACATAGTCACGCTAATGATATAGAATGGAGTACTCAGCTCTAATTGATCAATATCATTTATGACTTGTTATTTTTCATTTACTATATATATATATATATCTTGTGACTTACCCCTGTTGTGAGTAGCTAGATTGGTTATGGTTTATTTCTCCATCACAAGTATAAGTGATTATCATATTCCTAGTGTTTTCCTTCCCTGTGATAAAAAGATAAATAACGATACCTGAATTATTTCTGATAAAATATACAATGGTATTTTATCTATGCGCTCACGGATACCTTTTCATTCACATAGTCTTCCCAAGTTACAGATTGCATATTCTTAAATGCCGACAAAGCATAGCGATGAGATGAGACTTGCAGTTTCGTGTACAATATGTTCCAACGACTAAATCGTTCCGGCTCCGAATCGCTGGCTGAAAATATCTTTCGGAGATACTTCCGACGCGATTCTCACAAAATGAAATCGTATGTCAGGTCCAAACGAAGCCTAGTAGTACATACACTCCTATATGATATCAGGTAGGCTCCTGGATTCCTGACACAAGTGAAAACTCCAGCCCACCCAACTTCTAATCAACGGTGCACCGGCCGGGTATACACTTTATCTGTCATTGATTCGTTGTCAACAACCAGCACTTCATCATGTAGACTGTACTCACAACTGGCTCAAAGCGTGTGTGGCAAGAGATAGAAATAATACAGTCTCTTTGATCTCATCATATGTCAATAGATCGAGATAGTCCAAGGCAGAAGCAGCATGGAAACTTCTCTAGCAAAAGCGAGCAGGCAGATAGATATGTCTGTACTATCTCTTTCTTTCATCCTGCATCCATGCTGATCCATCTTCACTGTTGACTCCACACGGATACTGAAACAGTAGCGAACGCGTTCTTTCGTTGGTGTTGTTACCATCACAATCCTCCTGCTTTTACCTTTAATCATTGCCAAGCTGACCGAACGGGTTTGCAGATTTGTACTAACGCATAGTGATCCCCGGCCCAAAAGCGCGATACTTACGTACACTATCTACAGCCACCACGCGCAAGTATCGCGCCGTGGTCCGAGAGGCTCCGTCTAGGGATCGGAGGTGCTTGAAATTGGATGCCTGACGATTGCTCTGCCTAACAAGAACCAAACCAAACCAAACCAAATAGGCACATAGCACATAGCACATACATGGGTTAAGCGGCACGATCGACACACGGTGCTATTGGTCCCACTTGCCAATGACTCTTGGCAGGAACTGCATTCATGTTTATTTTGCGCAGGGTTCTTTCTATTTTGTTTTTGACCTTTGTTTCTTAGAGCTTTTGTTGCTCCTGCTACATTTTTACTTTGTAATATGTTTCCAGTAGGAGCTCACATCCCTCATGTTTTGTTAAAAAAAAGTTCGTTTGTCAGAAAAAGAAACGCTGATTTCGGTTGGTGCTGATTTATTGTGGGAGAAAATTGTTATTCTGTGTCTGAAAAGAAGCCAAAATAAGACGAGTGAACAACCATTCATTTAGTTAGATTAAATGGTTCGAATCATCTATTACTTCCTAAGTGGTTGAACCTACAGTATTTTCTTCTAGATCAAATAAATATAAGAGTAATTTTATCCTCTTCCCATCCTTTTAAAAAGAAGAATCAATCTGACAAATTTTTTTTTTTATCGTTTCAAGCAACGGCTGGTAGTTGTTAAGGTCTGGTTCAATGTATCTTAAAATTATGATGAAATTGAGTAGCCAAACCATATCAATTCTGTGAAATGTGGCGCCAGTTGTTCTTAATTTTCATACGCGAAATACATGTTTATTTAATTTTAAATTTTATAAACTAGGATAAATAAGAAAACCTTTAGATATCGAGATCAATTTTAATCTAATTGGTGCATATGTGATAAATTGGATGTACTAAAATCTTATATTATAGCGGCAGTAATTGAGAATATCAAATATTAATTAACAACGAACTGCAGGGAAATTAGAGTGAGAGGTACAAGAAGTGAGTGGGGATAAGATAACCCATGACTGCATGAGGCCGGGTCCTTGCAGTGCCAACTAGGTGAAAATGAAAAGCTGCGTGCTGCTGGCTTTGTCTTTGTTTGATTGCTATAGTCGGCCACTCCGGCCGCGTCCCTCCTGCCCACCTCACCCTCCTGTCAATTGCCTCCACTCGCTTCTCCACCACAGCAGCTCAGCCGCCCTCGCTTGCCTCTATTTATGATGCCTCCCGCCCTCCCCTGCCTGCACCAAGAGACGAGAATCATATATATATCGCCCACGCACTGCCAGGTGCAGTAGTGTAAATTGAGCCGCCGCCGCCGCCGCAAGAAAAGCATCGCATCGATCGTCTTCTCCATCATCCTAGTTACCTTTTGATATTCCGCCATTGTTGATCACTCGCTGTCTCGCCTTCCTTCCGTCCTTCTTTTGCCACTACTGCTCTGCAATCGAGTATCCTTGGCAAGGAGCCGGCGATGGCCATGGAGGAGGAGGAGGGTCCGTCGCCGCTGCATAGAAGGGACCAGGTAAAGTCATGCATGCCCCAGGCTCACATAGATAGAACATTCGTTTGTGTTGGAATTGGAACCATGTGGTTTCTTGGAAACCAAATGATGTTTGTTACCGTGTAATTAATTAATCCAACTCTGTTGATTTTCCTTCCTGGTTGCATGCATGTGCATCTCTGAATGTTTTCTTTTTCCCACCCCACCTATATGCAGCTGCAAACTCTGAATGATTAACCTTACTGTATATGCAGCACACTAGTACTGCTGCACCTGCACCACCAACAATGATGGTCTCATCGGAGCAACAGCAACGGCCGCGGCCGCATCTCTGCATCGACATCCCGGCGGCGGCATCAAGCAGCCTGCCTGCAGATCACGTCCCGACGGCGACGCCTTCCAGCAGGAGGGGGCAGCAGACGAGCAGCAACACGCCCGTCTCTTCCTCCAGCGGTAGCAGCAGGCCGCCGCCTCTGCGCTCGCGGTCCTTCATGCTGCGGCAGACGGTGAAGAGCCTGCTGCTGCCGGCGGGGAGCTTCAAGTCGCCGGCCGCCATCTCCAAGCTCTTCAGCAGCGCCGGCACCAATAAGACCAAGGTGATGGCCAGGACGTCGTCGCTGCCGCCGCTGGAGAACGATGCTGCTCCGTCGTCTCTGTCTCTGTCGTCGGCACAGCCACCACCAATTGATCATCAGCAGAAACAAGCAGCAGTCCACCACATGTGCCGCTCGCAGTCGCTCCCGATGAGCATGAAGAAGCTGAACAACACAAACGCCAAGAGCTTCAAGCGGATGGACTCCGTCGGCGGCATGTTCCGCGTCGTGCCATCCACCCCAAGAACACCTGCCGTCGTCCCGGACATAGCCCCTGCGGCTTCAAGCGACGACCACGACGGCGGCGAGGACATAGCGGAGGAGGAGGCGGTGTGCCGGATCTGCATGGTGGAGCTGTCGGAAGGCAGCGAGAGCGTGATGAAGCTGGAGTGCTGGTGCAAGGGCGAGCTGGCGCTGGCGCACAGGGACTGCGCCGTCAAGTGGTTCAGCATCAAGGGCACCCGCACCTGCGAGGTGTGCAAGCACGACGTGCAGAACCTCCCCGTCACCCTGCTGCGTCTGCACAGCCTTCAGATTCACCACCGCGACGGCCCGCTCGTCAATCGGAATCCTCATCGCTACAGGTATTGTTATAACTTCCTGACAGATCCTCCTCATCGCTCTCATCATCACAAATTCAGAATTTTGTTTTATATATATATATATATATATATATATATATATATATATATATATATATATATATATATATATATATATATATATATATATTTGCAGCAGTTAATAAGTCTTTAATTAATTTGTGGATGGATTGGAGAGCCACCTAATAATTAAGCGAGCAGCTACTGCTGGAGACTGGAGAGTGACGCAGTACTAATAATTTAGTTATATGTGAATGGCAAATTTGACCAGAATTGCTTTGCTTGCATTGCATATGAGTGACACGTACTACCAACCACGCATAAAGAGGAATTGCCCTTCCGTCCTTGCATATATAGATAGATTGCTTTCCTGGTGGCCCCATGGAGAGAGTGTGTGCGTTTGTTAATTATTTAATTATTACTTGTGAACAAGCAAGTTTTACTTGGACAATCCAAGCATCTGGGGATGCTAATGCTACCACGTACACATGCATCTGTTTCAAAAAAGGATTACAGCTATCACCTGCGTCATTAGCATTGTGTGGAGATTCACACCTGTCCTAGCTACGTACCATTTTGGAATGACACGGTATATTATACTAATATCTAGTACTTACAGTACACAAATTAGTAGTTGCATTGGTTACCTACTTTGAGCAGATCACCACCACACACGTGTTAGTTGTCATATTAACATTTCTCTGAATAATCTCACTGATGATGATGTGATCGAGACCTAGTGGTGCGCGTGGTAATGCTTACTTTCACGGACCTGAAACTCAGAAGCTTAATTCCTCTTGTCTTGTTACCCAGAGTGTGGCATGGGACGCCTATCCTTGTAATCATAAGCATCCTGGCCTACTTCTGCTTCTTGGAAGAATTACTGGTACTACTGCTACCTTCCCATGTCAGCCTCTCTGGTTCTTGCTACCATTAATTGACATTATATATGCACAATCAGTAATAGTAGTTTGCAACTTTACACACAAACAGAGTAGTCTGCTAAATTTCTCCCTGGTACGGTGTATGACTGACAGGTGGCCCATGAAGGCATTGCTGCTCTGGCTATATCGCTGCCCTTCTCATGTATCCTGGGCCTCTTCTCATCCTTGACCACCACAAGCATGGGTACGTACGTACGTCAAGACTCAAGACATGACATTATCCTTATCCACCACGAGTCAAATTAAAACACAACTACATACATATGCAGTGCAAGCCATGATATATATTGATCAGAACCTTGCATTGCAAATGCAGTGGCAAGAAGATACGTATGGATCTATGCGGCGGTTCAGTTCCTCTTGGTGGTCTTCTTCACCCATCTCTTCTACAGATATGTAAGCACAAACACCAAACACACAACTCTTCTGACTGAACATGTATATACATGCTGATGACTCAAATCGATCGGGGAATTGAATCTGCAAAAACGCTTGCATTGCAGCTCCATATGCAGGCCGTGATATCCATCATCTTGGCAACCTTCGCCGGTTTCGGCGTGGGCATGACCGGCAACTCAATTGTCGTTGAGATACTACGGTGGAGGGCAAGGCGAGTGGCGCCTCCTACCCAGCGTCATCGCAGGGCGCGTGCACCTCAGCAGCAACAGCCTCCTCCGGCGTCTGATTCTGATCAACCTTCCAGTCAGCAGGCTTCAGCTGCTGCAGACGTGGGAATGGGAGTGGGACAGCACAACGCCATGGCAACCGCCAGCGATGTTGAGAACCCACCCGTCCCTCAGCCATAGAACAGTATTGCATAATATATATACGATTCTCTTCTACAGTAGTTTATATACTGATACTGTCAAGCAGTAGCAGTTTGTAGTTTGATTTGTAGTTTTACATGAGAGGTTGAGGTTGCATTGGGACCTTGTTACACTGTAAAATTGGTGGACTCTGAGTTTTGTTTCTCTGATCTATGCTGCCTTCTGAAAGGCATCACCATTTGGTTCTGCATTTTACTGTCTGTACATTCTCTGTTCTTGCCTAACGAAAATCTTCAGGGAAAGAAAAAACATTTCAAGATGCTGTGCTACAGCTTTTTGCTTGGCAGGTCATGTGTGCAGTGCAGCGTGCTCTCAATAGTCAATACATATGAATTCTGTTCGTGGGCAACTATTCCCCTCTCTCTCTCTCTCTCTCTCTCTCTCTCTCTCTCTCTCTCTCTCTCTTGCAAATTCATGTCTCTTGGCTCATAATTTGAATCTAGCATTCAGGAGATGGCTCCTGGCTGACCTATGGGGTCCAAGGGACAGTATACCTGCAAAAAGGAATCCCTTCCCTTTCGAAAGCTCTAAACATGAATTAGTTGGAAATGGGGTTAAGTCATGCTATTTTCTTGGTTAAATCAGCTCGCAATGCTCTTATGCCGACCCTGAACTTGTAAGTTTAAGCGAATTTATGTCTCTTTTTTACGTGATTTTCTAACACTTGACACCTAAAATTACTAGCCTATGCACAAGGACATGTTGATGGACCAGGCTTGTTACAACTTAAAGAGATTCTCTAAATCCTTTCTAAATGCTAGAAATAAAGATTCGTTTTTTTTAAAAAAAAAACTACTCACCAACAGTTTGTCTAAATGGTTATGCAGATTTAGTCATTTTGTATTTTGGATTTTTCGGTAGCCAAATATAAAAGACGATAATGACTCTTTAAAGTACGCACAAGATATAGAAGAAATGTTGACTATCTATATGATGATTTAAAGAGAAAAAATTAGGACTCTTGAAGCTGCTCTAAATAATACCAATAGTTCCTTAATATTAGCACTTTCCCCATTCATAGAGGTCTGAATTGTGAATTATGATCATGTGTCGTTGTGTATAGATGGGATAGGGGTTTGGAGGATTTTCTCGATCTGCGAGATAAAGTCTTCTTCTTAATGCAATGGTTAAGAGGCTGTCTTACCCCGCAAGTTGAGTTTTTTTATTCTTTGAGATCGAGTATTTATATTGAAAAAAGAAGCAAATTAAATACTGTTTGTTTTCTTTGTACGTTGCCGTTGGAGCATATAAATGGAGGAGCAGGGCCCAAACAATAGTAAAGCAAATATCCGGCCTCCTCCTTGCTGTCAAGCCCATGGGCCTTTCCCACCTTTGCACCACGGCCTATTATACTATTAGATAGAAAAGAAAAGGAAAAAGTCAGCTTTTTTTCTCTGAACCATAAAACCGGGTAAATCACCTCTCTCAACTTTTAAAACCATGCATTTTAGCTCCTTATCCGATTGTAATCAGTTTTGAAGGAGGTTTGTCTTTTTATTTTTTATTTATTTCGGCTAAATCTTTGAAAAATCATAATAAATCAAAAAAAATCATAAAATGGAAAATGAAATTTTGTTGGACTCCACATAAGTAAATATATAGGTGAACATATAATATAGTATGCTTTTATACAGTGTTTTTTTATAGATTTAGATCTATGCTTTTCTATAATTAATTAGAATAATTCATAATTGCAATTTTTATGGTTCGATTGTGATAAATTTTTTATGGTTGATAATTCAAACGTATTTTTCGTTGACAAAATAATTTGAAATAAAAAATTATCAACTACAAAGTTTCATAACTTTTCGATATATATAACTTTTGTTTTGATAGTTTTTTCATACGCGATCATTTGAAAACTTAAAAAAATCAATTTCAGATTATTTGTAGTGGTGGTCCCTTAAAAAAACCGCAAGTACCAATCGATTTCTACTGGCGGTTTTCTTAGAGAACCGCTAGCAGAAATACATGATTTTTACCGGCAGTAGAAATAAAGATGTATTTCTAGTGGCCATTTGAAACCGTTTGATTTCTACTGGCTAATGTCACGAGAAACTGCCACTAAAAATAAAAGGCTGGTATTAAGAGAAATGATCTGTTCTTCACATGTCCAGCGAGAGTGGCGTAGCTAGGATTTGTAGCTATGGTGGTCCATCGTTAAATTTTTTTACCGCTACAAATTTAACAAGTTGGTACATAAGTATATGGATTACAAACCACAATTAATGAAAAAAAGGTCTTAACAAGTTCATAAAATAGATGAGTACTTTTCGTAACATACTCCCTTTATATATAATTTAAATGTCGTTTAGGACAATGACATAGTCTTTAAAGCATGACTTTAACTTCACATTTCTATAAAAATATGTATTGAAAAGTGATTTATGCAACTTTTATGAAAATATATTTGAAGACAAATTTATTTAAATAGTTTTCATATTTCCAAACTCAATAATTTAAAAGGTATTCATGATTTATATCTCCAATGTTTGATCAAAACCTTGTACAAAACAACATTCTTTTGTTATATGGAGGGGGTAGAAGTTTATGAACAAGTTGATGTCTACTAGGGCATTGACCGTACAAGCAGGTAAGTATAGGGCTCGACTAGGAATTCGTTTATGCTTATATTTATAAGCTTTCTTCTTATCAGGCCTGCGGCTTCTAATGGCCATGAAAGTGTTGATAATCTCTTCTTCACTCAGTTGTAATAACATATCTCTTCTTTTATTCAAATTTCTGGAAAAGAGAGGCAATATCACTACTACTCTTCATTTTTAACAAATCTGCAAGTGAATTATACAATGTTTCAATTTATCAAATCAAATAATCCAATACTGTAAAAACAATATAATTAAAATTAAATCAGTTTTATATACCCAATGCATTGCTGCAATTTGTGGCTTTCCAATTGCTGAAAACCACGTGGATCCTCTGATCTTGTATGAAAGAAGACAAAAGAAAGAAAAAAAAAAAGAGAAACGTGAGAGGGTAGGGAATTTTCATCAACGTACACATGACTTGTTGAGTGATTGAGTCGCTTGCTCGCTGGACACCTTTATTTGAGGCTCTGACTGCTGAATCGCTGCTTCTGAACGCACCCTGATTGAGGCACGTCGCCGAGCAGCGAGACACGACGCCCCATGGGCGAGGTCTGGCGGTGCACTGACTGGTGTTATAATGCGAGCGCAGGAGAACGTCTGGTAGCATGCGCGATGCGGCACAACCTGGGCCTACAAAAATCATGGATGATTGCAGGTTCGCCTCAATACCAAATCGTTCTAGCTTGTGTCTACAATCATGGGATATCGCACTGAAATCTTTTCCCTAGTTTTATTGAGAAGGAAACCATTTCTCTATTTTTCTCTCTTTAATTTATTTGGCACTTAAGATTTTTTTAATGACATGATAATATATTAAGGCTGTCTTTAGCATAACTTCACCAACATTTCATGAGCTATAGTGAAATGTTATTTGCCACAGCTTTACAGGTGAACCTTTTTTCAAAACAGCTTTACGAGTGAAAACTCCTTTATTTGTACTCACAGAGGAATTTAAAGAGGTGAGACTAAAATAGTTTTTTACAGTTTTCTCCCTTATTTCTCTTTCTCAGCGACGCATGAATTAGTGAACTTGTTCTGCTATTTTTTTCAAAACATTTTAGCTTCATAAAAAAAGCTCCTCATAAAATTATTTTCTTCTAAAAAACAACTTCAATGATAAAGCTAAGTTGTGCCAAATAAACAGTATCTAAATCTATCTTTATTGCAAGGTCTCAATTTTCGTCACAGTAATAGTGTACTTTGTCCTTCTTGGAATATAAGGGATGGGGATCCGAGCTTGTCCTAATTTATATTGTGTTAGTTTTGAACAAAACTATATAAAAAATAACAATAGTTATGATATCAAATTAACATCAATAGGTACATTATAAAAAATATATAGTTCTGGTCAAACCCTGTAGTTTGACTTATTAGGACAAACTTCGATGCCTTGTATTTCATGACAGCAGGGTAGTATAGCAACATTAAAAAAACACAGGTTGGTTATTCAGGAATTCTCCAGTTAATGAGCATCACCAATGTGCACGCTTTGGAGACAAGAAGCATCATTAGTACTAACTGACGACAAACTCGAGAAAAATTACAACGCCGACCTGGCTAGCTAGGTAATACTAATTTCTTCATGTAATCAAAGGTCAACCCATACACACTGCTTCGTGATCATAAGAAGTAAAGAATAATTAATTACTTATAACGAGATGTACGAAATTGTTCATACGAACTCTCGCTAGAGCAGTCCATGCATGCATGGCGTCGACGCAACACTTGAGCAGCAGACCAGTACGCCAAAACTTGATCTCGATCGATCTCCATTCTTCAAGCATTCTTCAAGACGTACTTGATCGAACAACCACTGAGAGTGTCTGTCGTCGTTATTAATTAATTAGTTGTACCTTGAGCAGACCTTCCTGACCTCACCGGCGTCTCCCTCGAGCACGCCGACGTTGCTGAGCTTGGCCATGGCGTCGGAGAACCTCTGGAGGAACGCGTCGTTGCTGGCGGCGTAGTAGGCGACGTGCGGCGCCGTGGTGGGGTCGGCGGCGGCCTCCTGGTCCACCTGCAGCAGCGTCCTGTTGCTCATGACCTGCTTGTAGAAGTTGTTGTCGACGGCGAACGGCGTGTCCGGGTCGAAGTAGGCGCCCGGGTCCGTGTCCAGCGGCAGCTCCGCCGCGCCGCACGCGTCGAGCATGTCGCGCCGGAGCGCCTCGTCCATGGCGACGCCGCCGTCGTCGGCGCCGGTGAGGCGGTACCGGAACGAGGAGCAGTGCGCGCCGCCGACGGTGTGGGCGCCGAAGAGCACGACCGTCTCCTCGGCGGAGAACCCCCTGGCGGCGAAGTAGCCCAGCACGTCGGCGAGCCTGGCGGACGGCGGCGGCAGGTCGACCTCCCACTGGTTGGACACGGTGCCGTCGCGCCGCCCGAGCGCGACCTCGTAGCGCGCGCCGCCGAGGAGCGCGACGGCGTCCCGCGCCATGAGCGCGAGCGCATCGGCGCAGGACACGACGGCGCCGGCGCCGCCGCCCGCGCCAGCAGGGCACGCGGCGTCCAGCGCGCGCTTCACGGCGTCGACGGCGGCGAAGCCCCGGAGCGTGTGGTTGGGCACGGCGGCGCGCTCGGAGGAGTAGCGCGGCGGCGTGGGCGCGATCATGACGGAGGCGTCGCAGCCCCGGACGAAGCAGTCGTGGAACAGCATCCGGATGATCGCCGGCGACAGGGTTGGGTCCGTGTAGTGCAGCCGCGACATGGCGTCGGACACGATCGCCTCCGCGTCCGGGCACGTCGCCGCGTAGTACCCCGCGTCCAGACCCTCCGCCATGGGCGGCGGCGGCGGCAGAAGCAGCAGCAGCAGCACTCCGACGAGGAGGAGCGGATGATTACTGTCGTCACGCCGGCCACTGCTCATCGTCATCGTCATTTAATTTCTAGCTAGCTAGGATTCTAATTAACAGAGTCGAGAGCTAGCTAGTCTCTGCATGCATGTACTGATGTAGTACGTAAGTACGTACCCTGCGGCGATGGCGATACATACTACTATATGTAGAAAGAAGTGGCATATTTCCATTGCATTGTTATATGTGCCAACTTAAATGACAATTTGGGCGCGCGGTAATTTGATATGATGAACTGGCTTACGCGCAATCTGATTTATTTATAGTACAGTACTACTAGTGCTGCTGCTGGCCTCAGTGGCCACCGGCCTACATCTGCGTCCTCGTCTCAAGTCTGAACTGACGACGATTACTCAAGTCCACGAGTCATAGACAGCTTGCCCTAGAATCTATTCGTTTGACTTTAGCAGCAGGTAGAGCGAGCAGTATCTATTTCTACCCTACACGGCACGGCAGGCATGGAAACCTCTCAGGTGTCCATCCCAAAAGATTTAGACTTTCGAGGCTCCTCAGCAGTTTGCTACATTGGGCGGGCCAGCTGTGTTAATGTCGTCACAACTGTTAAATTAACCACATATTCTCTCTGCTTTTACATAATTGTCGTTCTCACTTTCCAAAAAATATTTAACTAATTTTAAGTTAATATTTATGGTACATGAATAAATAATGACATGTCGATCGGTATCGGTGTTAATTTGAGGAAAAATTTAGGTGAGACCCATCCCCCACCGTACAAGGTGATTGACTGTGTAGCTGACATGTTATCATTTACTCTTATTTGCGGGTTATCTTTAGGGTAATACATTGGAGTATTGGGCTAGATTCTAGCTAGCTAGTCCTTGTTGCAAAAGGAGAATCAACAAGAAAAACTGAAATTGCCATGATGCACCTTGGATCGAGACGATGGTTATGGACATGTCTTCGTCAAGCATGCATGGGTTGATATTAATTTGTTCCTTGTAATAGACTTCAACTTCATTGTTAAGTAGCATATAGTGTATTGGTGATTTGTCAATTAATCCACTTGCACACAACTTTAACATTGTTAGGCTGCGTTTAGTTTGAAAAATTTCCTTCTCTCTCCCCATCACATCGATTGTACTTTCCGTCTGTATGGAGCACTAAATGAAGTAGCATCTGTTGCATGTTTGTACTTTTTGCCTGTCTATCTCGAGATGAATCTTTTGAGTCTACTTGGACCATGATTGGACAAAAGTTATCAAATACAAACGAAAGTGCTACAGCTGCAAAATTTTGCAAACTTTCTCAACTAAACACAGCCTTAGCATCTCAACTCGCTTCATTTGAAACCGTGCATAACATTCATAATATCTGTAACGCTATACACTCAAGACATGAGGTCAACACTTTTGACATCGTTTGGATCTGAATCAGAAAAATACAAACAGCAATCGTGCAGTTGAAGTAACTGTTGATTCACAACATCCATGAGCCAAGGATCGAAGTCTCTGCAACTAGTATAGTACACATGTCACATGTGGAAAGAAAAAAAAAACACAATCATCGTGTTCCTTGGTGCAGTCTGCACGCTCATGTTTTGAGATCGATGCTAAACTGCATCTTCCAAGGACTACGTTGCAGCAACCTGTCCCAATTTTGGAGCGGTGTACGTTGAAGCTACGGTGCCTACCAATTGAAGAATATGTTCTTGTATTCAGCCAGAGAGAAGAGAAGAAGATGGCAACGGGATGGGTTCGGGTCGGATGGAGTCCCTGCTTACTCGAAACCGAAACCTATACTTAAAACCCGAACTCACACCAAATAGATTCAGGTGAAAATCCTTCCCCAAAACCGAAACCCATACATACCTAAAACCCGACAGATTAACCGAAACCCAAAACCCACAACTATATAGCAATAGAAAAAATAATAAAAAAAAGAGTAAAATGCGCTGTGGGTCCTTAAACTTTTGCCCACTTCTCATCTAGGTCCATGAACTTTTTTTTCGCTCATCTGGGTCCATGAACTTTTCTCCACTTCTCATCTAGGTCCAGATACTTTTTCTTCGCTCATCTGGGTTCATAAACTTTTTTTTATTTCTCATCTAAGTCCATAGCAGACCACATAGGACTCTGTTGTCTACGTGGCCGCTGATGTGCCACCACGTGCTCTTTTTTTATAATTTCATAAACTGGCTGAAACCTTAGAAAATTGTTTAAAATCATGGAAAAATCGTAAAAAGAAAAATCTAGTTTTGTTAGTCTTAACATGAATAGATCTATGCAATAGATATATAATATGATATGCTTTAATTTAAAGTTTTTTATATAGCTGTAGATCTATGTAAATCTATGTGCTCCTGTGTTTAATTCATAACTACAGCTCCTGTGCTCCTGAGCTTTAGATTTATCTTTGCATCACATGTTTGTTGCAATTAAAACTTATTTTTATTGTAGTAATTAATTTACTAATTTTAGGTATGTAATATTTTTATACTGGCCATGTTTTGTTATCATCCATCACCATAAAAATCTCAACTTCAAATTAAATGTTTGGTACACTAACTATTTATTATGAATTAAACATAAAAACATATAGATGTACAACTATAATAAAAATTTTAAAATAAAGTGTGTCACATTTTAGTGCCACATCAATGGCCACGTAGGAAGTAGAGTCCTATGTGGCCTGCTATGGATCTAAGTGAGAAGTGGAAAAAAGTTCATGGACCCAGATGAGCGAAGAAAAAGTACCTGAACCTAGATGAGAAGTGGAGAAAAGTTCATGGATCCAGATAAGCGAAAAAAAAGTTCATGGATCTAGATGAGAAGTGGGCAAAAGTTTAAAGACCCACAGCGCATTTTACTCTAAAAAAATTTAACATAAATATTACATATTCAAATGTATAAACAAGAGACAATAAACAACACACAATTTTATGACTCAACTTAGAACAAATTTAATAGCTTACCTAAACAATTTATTAATAAAAATACATGGGTTTTTATTCAAAATGTTATATATATTTTGGATATCTATTCGGTATTTGCGGGGAGAAAACCAAAACCATAACCTGAACCTGATTAGTTTTGGGTACCCGAACCGGTGAAAAATTAGACCCGAACTTGTTGGGACCGAAACCCGTGGATATCCACACCAACCTAATCCGCTGCGATGTGTCACATGCCAGCATTTAGCTTTGGTTCCAGATTTGTTACAAGCTGCTAGTATGAAGAGCGGCGTGACTTTGTTTTTAGATCTACTTGCACATTGTGGAGGCCTAAGATACGGGGGCAATTTGGTTGCACGCCATAGTTCCCCATAGCAGATAAAATTTCGGTAGCCACGCTAAAATAGTCATTGTTTGGTTGAGTAGTAATGTTTGACGCTGCCGATTTATACCGTCACAGAACTGTGGCTAGTACCCAAGCAGCCTTGTAGCTAGTGACATACTCCTTGACCGATTGATGCCGTTAAAGCTAGCCATCACTGATGACCCTTTGTGATCCCTCGCAACGAAACCTAGTGCACCTTAGTTTCATCATCTCTCTGTAAATAAGCTCCATCAAATTACAGCTAATCTTTTCAAGACATCAGTCTAGCATGAATCAAACAGAATATATACAGAACTTTAGAAACTCGAAACGGCGCGTTCACTTTTCCCTTCGGCCAAAAGTTGGTCAGGCATCATTGCGTGCCAAAAGAAGATCAAGGTGGATTGAGCAGGGTACATTAGTTTACCCAGGTGCTTAGCAACTGCGTGCTAAATTTATATAATGTGAGAGTGAGAGGAGAGCTGGGGGCCCATGGATGAAGCAGGAACAGCTGGGCTAATGATACAGGGATCATCAACCCAACCAAAAGTGCTTCATGCGGCCGGCCTCTCTTTCATCAACTTGTATATATATTCAGGCCGCGCTTCTTTTGGGCCAAGCATGCATACGCAGCAGCTGTCTGGGGATAAATAACATTGCAAAGTAACGCTGTAATCATTCGGCCATAACACAAGTTCAGAGGCGCCACACTGGCTTAAAAAGTAACTACCAAAGTGAATCATTTGATTAGTCCTTAAAAGTTCCTGTTCATCAGAGAGGATTCGAATGTTCTTAAATTTTTGCGGGTGGGTATCATCATCATCGTATTCATGCTCCAACTCGTAGTGGTACCCCCCTCTCTCTCTCTCTCTCTCTCAAAAAAAAAAAAAAAAAAAAAAAAAAAAAAAAAAAAAAAAAAAAAAAACTTGTTGTCTAGATATACTGGGCAGTGGCATTCAGAAGGTGGTGGAGGAGCATGATCCTGGCTGCTATCAGTGTACTTGGTTATGATGATCCAGGACAGGAGGCTGAATAGATGGGCCCAACAATGATCGTTAATGATAACAAGCCAGTTGCTGTGGATTAGACATATTTAGCTATCTTGGATTACACATTTGTCTTGTCAATATTTGACAAAAGGGATGATATGACCAGAATGTAGTTAGCTTGATTCGGTAGAAAGATTGAAATGCCAACTAGTATGCATAACCCATATAAAAATTCAATTGTCAGGGATGATCTGATCTCAGTCTAAATCGTCGCATCTGATCTTTCTGAAGGATGGGATGAACAGCCAAGCTTCAGATAAAGCAAAGAAATGTACATTATTACTAACTTGCACATTCGACAGGTCATCATGATACTGAAAACAGTAGTTAATTAATTCCTTGGCAACAAAGATAACTGCTTTCAAATGTCCAGAAAGCCCGGGAAAACACCAGCTAGGCACTGGCATTCAGAAGGTGGTGGAAGACCAAGGTCCTGGGTACTGTCAGTGAGCTGCAGGTTCTGATGATCTCATGATCCAGGACCATGAGGCTGAATAGATGGAACCAACCAAGATCGTTACTGACAACAAGCCGGTTGCTGTGTATAAATGGAATCCATAACATATTTAGCTATCTTGATTGTAAACATTTGTCTTGTCAATATAGGAGAAAAGGGAGAATATGACCACAATGTAACTAGCTTGATTTGGTCAGCAAAATTGCAGTTTAGATCAGGCAACCAAGCTTCAGATCAGCCAAATTAATGTAGATACATTATTATGAACTTACACCTTAAACAGGTCATCATGATACAAGCTGCACTTCATGCACATATAGCTAATTGCACAATGCGGATGAAACGACAAGTTCTGGACATGGCGGGATGGAACAACAACATGGTGAACAACCTGGGCAAGGGGCAGGGCCCAAATAGACCACACTGTGACCCTAGGTCTCCTTCAGCTTCGATTCAGGGACAGCCTTCCTGAACCAAGGGATCCACACCGATGTCCTCTTCTGGTACAGCTTGTACTCCTCAGCACGGTGTTCCTGCTTCAGCATGCGACGCTCGACCAGCACCGTGACGTAGCCAAGGCACAGGCTGTTGACGAGAGGCCCGACGAACATCCATTGCTGGCCTAGGTTCCATGCGAAGAGGTACAAGCCCCACCACCAGAGCTGCTCGCCAAAGTAGTTGGGGTGGCGCGAGTACCGCCACAGGCCATCCTCAAGGGTTGGGACGGTTGGCTCGCCCAGCTTTTTCAGCTTCTCGTTCCTGGTGACGAACTTGTGCAGCTGGGTGTCAGCAAAGTGAGCAATGACGATACCGGCAACACAGGCGGCTGTGGCCACGAGGTCCCAGATGCCCCATGGCTGGTTGCTGGAGTGGATGGCGTGCATGGGCAGGCAGATGCCGATCAGGAACACCTGTCAGCCAACAGGCATTTCAATAGAATTCAGAACTAGATACAGTATTATACAAGGATAAATGAATACCAATAAACATATTATGTTTCAAGATGTCTGTCTGTCTGTCTGTCTGTGATTTCTTAGAACACATTGCAAATTTTTTGAATAGGCTGTCTGCAATTTCATCAAACACTCTGCAAATTCTATGGACAGAACAGAATCATCACCTGCTGGGAGAGATAGACAGCGAAGAACGACATCCACCACCATGTATTTCCGTACTGGCCACGCATCTCGTTGAACCTCCAGTCCTCCCTCTTCCCAAACTCCCACCCCTCCCGCCTGAGGTAGTTGTGCGTGAGCCTGGCGCTCCACACCCAGGTGAGCGCCACGGTCACCGCCGACCTCACTGCGTCCGCCACAGACGCCGGGTGGCCGCGGTAGTAGTGCAGCAGCATCACAGGGATGACGGTCCAGTACAGATCAATGAGCTGCAAAGTTGATGATACAATAAGAACCGAGTAGGAATTGCGTCGAACACATTGCAGGCGAGCGTGTTCGCAGTGGAAACAGGCTGGAAATCCGTGCGGTGCGGGCATGATGAAGTGAAGCCAACAAGGAGGTGGCAGCGCGAGTGGAGGAAACGACTAATTCTTGCTTACCCAGTGGTTGGAGAGGAGGAGGCCGACGAGCCAGAAGAGGACGTCGACGTTGAGGAAGAAGAGGATGTTGGCGAGGAGCAGAGGATGTGCGGCGCACCACGAGGAGAGCTGGCTGTCGCCGCCGGCGCGGACGAAGTAGAGGTAGAAGAGGATGGAGGGGAGCGGGACGAGGAAGGCGACGACCATGTTCTTGAGGCTGCCGCCGGCCATGGTGATCGATGGTGTGCTGGTCACTCGCGTGTGAGTGGTGAGCTAGCGGCAATGGAGCTGCTCTGCCTTGGAGAGGGATGCGATGGTATTTATAGTGCTTCTAAAACCACAGGGGACGGCGCTGCAGCACTTCTCTGCCCTCCCGTTAATCATTCTTGCTGTGTTTAATTTTAGAAATCTACTAATGGTCTCTCATTATCTAGGCATGCAAATGCGACACAAAGCTACTTTTTGATACGGTAAGAAAATCGTATGCTCAACCATTTTGAATTAAAATAATACATGTAACGAGATGAAAAATAAAACTACGCCCCTGCTAGGATGCACCCAAATTTAGAATTTAGGTAGCTAAAACTTCAAAGTTAAATTATAGCCACCTAAAAGAGTTTTCTCGGCTAAATTTTTTGCTAGAGTGGATAGCTGGATTGAAACAACTAAATTTATATAAACTTATCTAATCTTTTAGCCGTGTCATTTGAATCCCTAACGGATAAATTTAGCTTGCTAAAGTTTAGCCGGTGAATCTAAATGGACCCTATACCTAGATTTTTTTTTTATAATAAAGGCATGTTTCTTAGTTTTTTAATACTAATACATCGAGTTAATACAAAGCTTTCTTCTAACTTCTGCATTTCAAGCACACAGCCAGAAAAGAGAAAAACCGCGCGACTAACAATCAAAGACTAGAACACCTGGTGAACACCAGATGAGCATTGAGTACTTGTGTCAATTGTTTTGAGGCCGATTGGGAATCTAGCTGCTGAAGGATAAGAGATATATATATATATATATATATATATATATATATATATATATATATATATATATATATATATATATATATATATATATATATATATATATATATATATATATATATATGAAGCCAGTGGATAACTGAGAAAATAACATAAAATGGAGAATAATATGTTTTCTTTTAAAAACTAAGGCATTCCTGCCACTTCCGCCTAGCTAAATTATTCTTTGTGAGCACTACTACTGTGCATGAGTACCACAAAAAGATCTTTATTTTCAAATGAACTTTCAAATTCCAGCAAAATTAGCTACAAAACACTTATAAAATGATCTCTCTTTGCTAGCGAACATGCAAAATAAAGCAGTTTGCTAGCTAGTAGACAACTAGACATTGTCGTTTTTGTGAAATTTTCTCCTAGACACCGTGACTAATAAAATATTAATTTTTTCTCAGAGGAGAGAACGTTGATGAATATCCTTTTTGCCCTTTCGATCTTTTTTCTTCCTCCATCCGACGTTGAGTCCTCCGGCACTCCAGGTAAGACGGGGGGTGCTAGTGTCTGACCCGGTCAAAACCGGGCGCCCCTCCGACCACCCCCCGGTTACTGTTTTTCTTCTTCCTCTCCCTCAACCTCGCCCCCGCCGCTGCCCACCGCCCGCACCCCGGCGTGCTAGGGCTCTCCGGAGCTCCGGCGAGCTGCACCGGAGCTCCGGCGAGCCCTAGCACGCCGCGGCGCCCCCATCTTCCCCTCCACGCCCCCAATCCCGTCGCCACCGCACCTCACCACCGTCGCCGGCGACCATGATGCCCTCGCCCTAGGCCTGGCCCGGCCGCTGCTGCCACCGCCAGGGCCCCGAAACCGCCCGGTGACCATCCCCACCGCCTGTCGTTCCCTGCCTCCCCCGGCCCACCTTCCTTCTAGACCCGCCGGGAAGCTGCCGGAGAGAGAGGGGACGAGCTCGAGCATGGCGGCGGGCGAGCTCGGGCGGCGCCGGAGTTGGAGGAGAAGGCATACCTGTGTGCGCGGGGTGGGCTCGGGCGTGGCGCGGAAGGCGAGCGGGAGCAGAGGCACGGGCGCGGACGCGGACGATGCGGTCGAGGGGGGTGGTCAGAGAACGTCTCCTGTCCGACCTGGTCGGACAGGAAGAATCCCGAGGTAAGACGCCCACCCCATTGACGAAGCTCCCTCTCCCGCTACCCCCAAACCTAGCAGGACCTCGCGTGGCCCAACTGATCGATGTTGAGTGACACGCTCAACTAGAGTTGCTCTTCGCGATCTCCCACGGGCGAGCACAACACCCCTCACAAGCACCTCTCCGAAGCCAAGCACAATTTCCTTTGCTTGCTTCGACGGAGCCACGAGCCACCAAGCCGTCTAGGAGGTGGCAACCTTCAAGAGTAACAAGCACACCAGCTTGCAACTCGATCACCTAATGCCACTCGATGCAAACTCTCAATGCAATGCACTAGCAATCGATCTCTCACTTATCGGAAGTGAATTAGATGAGCAAAAGTGAGTTGGAGAGCACTAAACCAAGCACAAGCAAGGAAAACACATTCCCAAGGTGCAAGACAGCAGCCCATGGCCGGCTCTCACTACAATTTATAGCCCCCAAAGAAATAGAGCCATTAGCCCCTTCAAATTGCTCACTGCGTATGCATCGGACGCGCAGTTTAGTTCACACCGGACGCGTCCGGTGGTTGTCCGGTGCTCAAAACACTAAACAAACTAGCCATTACGCAGCACCCGAGAGTTCCAGGTCGCACCGGACGCGTCCGGTGCACCCCCACCGGACGCCGGGCGTTCAGCCGGATCAACACAATTCGCACCGGACGCTGGAACAGTAACTCCAGCGCGTCCGGTGCTCTTTTTCCCACGTCCGGTGCAGCGTCCTGTGCAGACCTCTGCTCACTAAAACGGCGATATCTCTTAGCTCCGAACTCCGATTTCGATGATCTTGGACATTTTGGAAAGCTTATTCAGAGGGCTACACAACCCACATGATTGCTTAATCCAAAACTCAAAGGATAAAAGCAGTTTATCCATCCAGGATCAAAACAAGCTTCCTGCAAGTTTGAAACTTCAACCCTTTTGCAAATGTGCCAACTCCAAAGTGTTTCACAACCTTGTGCATGTGAGTTAGCATTTTCACAAACATTTTCCAAAGGTTTTTTTCACTCTTTCTTGCCACGCCACTCGATCATAGCAATGCAAAGTTAGATCACACCGAGTGGCACTAGATGACCGATATGCAAACAAGTTTGCCCCTCTTGATAGTACGGCCATCTCTCCTAAATCTGGTCAATCACTTCTCTACTCAACCTTAGACCGGTGAAATGAAAAAGCCCTATGGTTATACCTTTGCCTTGCGCTTTCCATTCCGATCATCGTCTTCATCACCATCTCTGACACCATCGTTGCCGGTGCAACACATGCACCAACACCTCATGAATGATATGATCCACTTCATATCATCATGTGGCTTTTGGTCCATCGATCCTCGACTTCACTTGCTCTTCACCCTTGCTTTGGCCTCCGGCGCCAAGTCTTGCTTAAGTCTCCCAACACTCGGAACCAACGACTTCAAAGCCTCCACTTGCCCTTTGCCCTTGCAACAAGTCCATCAAGCCAAGTCTTGTCTTGATCTTCTCCACCTAGCTACATGACTCCATGTCATGTCTTCATGTGCATTAAGCTCCTTCATATCATATGTGTGAGCTAAGCATCATTTCCAAGCCATACTCACCTCTACGGCATAGATGCTCACACATATGTACCTGTGGACTAATTACCTGTGTGATCAACACTTAAATATATATTAGTCCACCTAAGTTGTCACTCAACTACCAAAACCAAACAAGGTCCTTTCAATCTCCCCCTTTTTAGTAATTGATGACAACTCTACAAAGATATGGAAATTAAGCGCATTAACCAAGTTAGCTCTTCACACAAGTGTAAATTACTAATTTGGGTTTGGATTTTATGTTACTTATCCATCTTTAAGCTCAAATATTTAGACTTGGATAAGCTCCATAAAACCCGACTTGGTAGTGTTAACTCCCCCTATATGTGTGCTCAAAAGGTTTGGTTTCAAATTTTCACACATGCATAAATATGGGATTTGTGGGAGTGCCAACACTACTAAGTGATGCTAAGGTGCATAGAATAAACCTTTGTAGCGTGATACCAATTGCTCGATACCAATTGCTTGAATCCAATTGAGTTGCACCATTAAGTCCATCCTTAACATCATGATTAGCTAGACAAGCAAACATACTAGATACCCCGTGAGATCAACATTATAAGCAAGCTTCTAGTGAATATTTGAAAAACACAAGTCTAGCTAACAACCTATGCATGCTAGTTATCAAGTCATCAATCAATTCTATACTAGCATACACCACACAAGTAAGGTACCACAAGTAAATAAACTACATGCAAATGCAAGCAAGCATATGGATATGCACATTTTAGATGCAATCAACCATGTTCATGAGCTTGCTCCCCCTACTTGTGTACTTCTTTTTTGTCCAAGAATTTAATCCCCTTGTAATCTTCAATCTTGTGGATCATCCTTCTTGTTGGCTTTTTGCTCTCTCATCATCGGCCTCCATGATGGTTCATCGCGTACTTCCATCCATCTTAATCAATTCTCAATCCAATATCTTTCCTCATATCTTTCTTGTCAATCTCTCCCCAACACTCTTGATTTCATATCTTTGTCAAACTTCTCCCCCTTTGTCATCAATTTCCATAAAAGGTCATGCTCTATTGTGACAAAGGTATTGCTAGAGATGTTGAGGGTTGGAATGACACCACCATTTTTGAGTTGGAATGGCATTACTTGAAATACATCCATAGGTGGAGATACCACATGTAGGACCGTGCATCTCATGATACCATCTGATTGGGTATACTCCCCCTATATCATACTATCGGTCATCCACTTGGACAATCTTGAAATTTGTTGGTGTGGGAAGTCTTCTCTTTGCTTGATGATCACTTAAAGTTGGGATCACTTGCACTTCTGGTTGGATACCTCTTGTATGCTTGATTTAGACACCACTTGTGAGTACCATTGGATTGGACTATACCACTCGCATGGATGCTATCATGAAAATCATAGTACCACTTTGAAGTTGGACCACTTGTAGATACATACACCATGTTAGCAATACCACTATGAAGAATAGTGATACTACTTATTGGAATAAACAGTATATGCTACTAGTCATTGGTGAGTCTAGATACCATTTGGAAAGAATAACTTGATATCCATTTTTATTGTTGTCTTGTGCTTCTTGAACTTATCTTGTTGTCATGAGCTTCTTTTTCAAATAGTTCAATCTAGCAAACTTGCATAAGTAATCTAACTCGGTTTGAACCAAAGACAAGCTTCTTCACGCCAACTAGGGGTTATCTTGCCTATGTTGAATTAGATCCTTTTTGCTCATTTAACTAGATCAAACACTAGGTTCACATGCTCATGAACAAGTCATATTTAGCCACTAGATCAAATAAGGCATAGAAGCAATAGTGGCATAATATGAACTCAAAATCATTTGATTTTTCATGAATGCACTTCTATGTATGACTATATGCTCTAATCAAGTCCTTAGCAAAATATGAATGCATATTCCATACAATGACACCTTTGCTATCTCAGAGTAGAGGATAGTCAATGAATTCCATTTATCTCCGCAATAGCAATATGAAGTCCACTTGAAAGCTTGGTGAAGACCAATTATCATGAAAACCATTATTCACCCATATGAATTGAAAAACCCCTTATGGTCAAGTGCTAGCTTCAAATTGTGGTTGACTTGCTTCTTTTCTTGATCAAGCTTACATGAGAATACCACTTGTAGATGATATCACTTGTAGATCCACATGTACTTCTCATTTGGATATTGCTTGCTTTCTAGATCAATCTTTTGATTTGCTTCAACTAAGCATCTCCAATGATTCTCCAAATCACCACTTCCATGTTAGCCTTAGAAAACAATCTTGGTTTACCTACAAAAGGCGGCATGCCCCGACAAACGGGAGAAGTGACCTCTTTCCAAAGAACCATTTTAAACACTCACTTGATTGCGATTGTATTATTTGAATCCAGGGACTACAGATCAAATGAATTCCTTCTTTAAGTCCTTTTCTTTCTTCTTCATTTCTTGGTCTTGATCTTTACTTTGAGTATTGAAGATGGTTTTTATGTGCCAAATCATTCTTCTTTCTTGATCCAAAACCAAACAAATGAGACTCTCAACCACTTGATCATAATTCTAACTTGAGAGCTTTCAATGCAAGAGATACCAAATATTTTTAATAATTCTCTCTAGTGGACAGATTCTGTTATACCTCATAGAATATGCTATATCTCCCAATGTACTTGTCCAATATCACAAAATTTTTGTGGAGATTACCTTATATGAGTCTACTAGCAGCCACAAAAATTTGAGCTTCATTTGAGTAAGTATGAACTGTTAGCCATCAATTT